>JAMQGT020015284.1:0-15005 GCA_024447675.2 Pterophyllum scalare | reverse complement strand
GAGAGTTCCACCACTTGGTAATTTATTGACGCGTTTACTTTTTTTTCTTCCTATCCTCAGGTAAAAAAAAAGTAGACCCTTTTGTCTGTGGTCTCCTGCATGGTCCATGCCTTCACTTTGTCGAGGCAAAGAAGGCTAATTTGCATGGTTTGTTTTGGGGCCAATTTATTATATATGAATGTACTGAAAACACAATATAATTGAAAACAATAGAAAGCTACTAAAATCATGCATCTTTAATGGGAACATTATTAAAATGCATGATTTTAGTAGGCTCTTTATTGTTTTCAATTATATTGTGTTTTCAGTACATTTGGTATTATAATAATTGGCCCCAAAACAGACCGGTGCAAATTAGGCCTCTTTTGCCTCGAGGCGATGAAGGCATGGACCATGCAGGAGACCACAGACAAAGGGTCTACTTTTTTACCTGAGGATAGGAAGAAAAAAAAGTAAACGCGTCAATAATCTACCAAGTGGTGGAACTCTCCCAAGGTTTTGGAGTCCTTCTGTGTTATTCATAGCTGCTATTGCCAGAGGATTCATAATTGACCTCTGCACTTTGTTAAAAAAAAAAAAAACTTTATGAGATGAAAGAATGTGATGTTTTGTAATTCAACTTTTGAGTCCCCTCTCCCCAATCCAATAGTATTGGATTGCAAGTCATGAATTATTCAATGCATAGGAAGCAAGGCTACCTCAGCTGGAAGATGTTATATGAAACAAGGTTGCAACACCAAGTGATATCAAATGAGTTTGCACAAAAAGGAAAAAAACAAAAACAACCTCCCCCCCAAAAAAATAATAAAAAAACAAAACAAATAAAAGTCACATGAAAATAAATAGGAGTAATGTTAGAGAAACTCTCTTAAGGGAAAACTGGAGGAATATTGCTGTCAAATAGCAGATTGTTTCACAGGATGCTGGCACTTGATGTGAAAAAAAATCTCTTTTAGTGTTTATTGATGTGGAATCCCATTATCTACCTTTGCTGAAGAGGGGCAAAGGCTTCATTTATGTCCTAACGCTTCAGTGCCAGCTCTTCACTTAACTTCTGAGTTGTAATTAACAATGTTTTTGTCAAATGGTAATCATAGCGTCAAGTGTTGACACTTGAGTCATATTTCTGGGTGGCTCACAAGTACATAATTATGGCTATTAAACATGTACAGTGTTTGGGGCTGTTCTGCAAATGTCTGATAACTCTTTAAAACAAAGTCTCATGAGCTGTCATGAGCTCTTTAAATACAGCATTATTTAGAGTGAAATCATGACATTGTTTTATGTTGCAGATTTTTTTCAGTTTGTTAAGGTGTAGTAGTGTGTTAATGGTTTTAGAAGAACAGATGAAGCCAGACGTTTACTGACATATTTGAATTAGCAGAAAATCCAAAAATACCTCAGAAGAGCACATTCAAATGAAGAAGTGCTTTTAAGAGTTGTTCAAAAAAAGAAAAATAGGTGTAAAGGTCCATTTCTACCTTTAGTAGCCTTGGGTGAAACTCTCAATCAGCCTTTGGAACCCTGCATTCTACACCTCGCTGCTGCTTTCTGTTTTATAAAATGGAGAGCTCATTAAGGCAAAATGACCATTTGGCCCTAAGAGAGAAAAAAATATGAAATGGGGAAAAAAACAGCTATACAAAACTGAGTGACACTCAGGTGGTAGAGGACCATCAAAATAGCTATGTGTTTGCTAAACCCAGCAGTTTTCATGGATGATGATGATGAACTGCCATACCCGCAATTACTCACAGCACTTATTAATGTGTGTCAGTGAGGTCTGCTCCTAATTGACAGTCAGGGCCACAAACTTACTCAAAAGCTGTCACTCAAGCATCAAACTTCAGAAAGGGCTTGCACTGAATTATCAGAGAGACAAGGCATAGAGGGTGAAGGAACCGTTGACTGTATTACAGCATATTACCAAAGGCCTGTGCTCTGCTGCTTTAAATATGCAATGCACAAAAGTTTGCCCAAGGCAGATGTAGCAGGGAGTGAAAAATTTAAAGTTACAATCTTGAGGATATTCATGTAAATAAATGTCTGTTATAGTATTATTTATTTTTTTAAAAGCGTGGTGGTCTTTGTTTGTCCTCCAAGATCGGGTCTTCTACCAGACGCCTGGGAGCTTGAGGGTCCTGCCCAGTATCTTAGCTGTTCCCAGGACTGTGCTCTTCTGGACAGAGACCTCGGATGTCCTTCCAGGAATCTGCTGGAGCCATTCTCCCAGTTTGGGAGTCACTGCATCCAGTGTTCCAGTTACCACAGGGACCACTGTTACCTTCACCTTCCACATCCTCTTTAGCTCTTCTCCGAGCCTTTGGTATTTATGAGCTTCTTGTGTTCTTTCTTCTTGATGTTACTGTGGCTTGGTATTGCAACGTATATCACTACGGCTTTCTTCCTCTGCTTGTCCACCACTACTATGTCCACTTGGTTAGCCATTACCAGTCTGTCTACCTTGCCTTGTGTGGTAGACCCCAGCCTCTATCAATCTTGTGCTCAGAGCTTGCTCTTGTGCTGCCGTGATTAGTGCCTCTGTGCTGTAATGTCTGCAATGTTGCCTTCTGGTAGTGCAATCCCCTCAGTTCTGACTACCTTCCCTCTCTTTGTTACCATCCAGCTACACTTCTCCAGACCGAATAACATTCCGCTGTAGATCCTAGTAGTGTGGATCAATCGATATCTTATTCAGTCCTTGCATACACCTTAATGTCATCAATGTAGAGTAGGTGGGTGATGTTTGCTCTATTCTGTAGTCTGTATCAGTAGCCCGTCTTGTTAATCATCTGACTGAGGGTGGATGACCAGGACACAAGTTAAGATGTGAAACATAAAATACAAAAGAGTCACTGACTCTTTTGTATTTTATGTTATCCGTAGCCAGTTTGATGGAGTTCAGGCCTATGCAGAACAGCAGTGGGGACAGAGCATCTCCTTGGTAAATCCCGCACTTGATGGTGACTTGTGCAATGGGCTTGGTGTTGGCCTCTAGTGTTGTTCTCCACAGTCCCACTGAGTGTGTGTGTGTGTGTGTGTGTGTGTGTGTGTGTGTGTATATGGCTGTATATTGAGTTATTTTGAGGGAAGAATAAATTTACACTGTTACATAAGCTGCACACAGACTACTTTTCATTGTGTCAAAGTGTCATTTTGTCAGTGTTGTCCCATGAAAAGATATACTTAAATATCTGCAGACATGTGAGGGTGTACTCACTTTTGTGATACACTGTATATATATGTATAGTTGAACTTCTTCACGTCACCTCCTCTTTCCACACCCTCCACTGTGCTATGTGGAACAGAGCTTTCTCCCGCTCTGCTCCACAGCTATTGAGCTCTCTCCCACCAGACATTCACAATATCCACTCTCTTCATATCAAGACTCAAAACTTAGCTGTTCCAAATTGCACACTCGCTTTAGCTCTTTTGATCATTTTAGTTTCTATTTGTGCTTTTTTGTGATATGTCTTGTTTTCGCCCCAGTAAAGTGTCCTTGGGTGTCATGAAAGGTGCTTATAAACAAAATGTATTATTATTATTATTATTATTATTATTATACCCTCTGCACACTGCCATTAGCAACCAGAGGAACCTGTTCAGTAACAGACTGCTCCTTCCCAAGTGTAGGACTAACAGACAGAAAAGCTCCTTTGTCCCTCATGCCATCACAATGTAAAACTGCTCTTTTCATGGGGGTGGGGTGGGGGGATACCAGCCTGACAGAGGAGCATAGCAGCAGCCTGAGCCTGACCACAAGCACAATGTAACATAAAGCAATACTGGACAATTGGCAATATCAAGGTGCAATACCACAGCATCTGTGAGACATTTTATATCTTCCTTTGTCTTGTTATATGATATATGTTGGTTTATGTCAGACGTCTGTCAGACTGCCGCCGTGGCTACATTAGTAGCTTACCACCACCAAGTATGATTGAGGTCTGAATGAATGGTGCTTGAAATTGTAAAGCGTCTTTGGGTACCTTGAAAAGCGCTATATAAGACTAAGGCATTATTATTATTATTTATTATCTATCTATCTATCTATCTATCTATCTATCTATCTATCTATCTATCTATCTATCTATCTATCTATCTATCTATCTATCTATCTATCTATCTATCTATCTATCTATCTATCTATCTATCTATCTATCTAAACAAACTGACTTTTATTACAAATGAATCATATCATATGTAAAAGACCTTAGCTTTTAGGGCTGTTGTTCATCAGAATGTTTTCAGCATTTTTCAAAACTGGTTTATACAAAGTCCGCCATTTTCAAAGACTCAGAAATAATTGGACAAACTTTTTATATTTGAGGATCATTTATAACAGATCAGTGAAACTACTATACTTCGGAGTCAGCGACTCCCTGAAGTCTGCAAACTATCAAACGTCATCAAATGCTGTGTTTCCCACACATAGGATTCCTGACAAACAGATTGGACTGTGCTTCACTATGCAAATGGATAATGACCCACAGCATCCTATAAACGCCACCCGAGAGTTTCTCAAGTCAGTTAGGTAACTGACCTGGCCACATGGAGAGCACACTGACAATCTGAGAGGCTGCATCACAGAATGTAGCACACCCCTTTACCCTTCTCCCTTTCTTCCCCTCAAGTGAACTCTTTGGAACAGACCCCACCACATCTTGACTGTGACTTATGCCCAGGTTAAGAGACAGCTGGAGAAACTACACCAGGCCAAGGCTGCACACCCTGATGGCATTGGAATCAAGATTTTGAGATTGTGCTAGCCAGCGGTCTGTGATCCCGAGGCACATTTATAACCTGAATTTGAAGTAGGAGAAGATCCTGGCGTTATAGAAAACATCCTGTCTGGTTCATGTACTGAAGAAGTCTGTAATCAGAGCTCAACTAGTCTTGATCCTCTGTAGTTAGCATGCCATTTTGATTGTGTAGATGAATACTCTTCAGGACAAAATATATATATATATTTTTTAATTGAGGTGGTTTTTCTTTTTGCCAAGAGCCCTGTGCTACATTAAATGGGCTTACTGATTTCGATACTGATGCTTGGTACCCTTTGTCCAAGGCTGTATTCATGCAGTCAGCTGGAGGGGGAGAGGGAGGGAGGCCACAGTGGACTGTCAGTCAATCAATATGTGACTGAAGTGTGGACTTTCAGCTTTAATTCAAGCAGTTTTACAAACATTTTGCATGAACATTTTTTAAGAATTACAGCCATTTTTATGCACAGTCCCCTATTTTCAAAGGTTTGAAATTAATCTGACAAACTAACACAAATTTAAATATGAAGACTGTTTCTAATACTGGGATGAAAACACTTCGCAGCCTGTGTGCCCAAAGTCTAGAAACCATGGACACCACCAAATGCAGCATTTCCTTCTTTGAGATATTCAGGCCTGTACTGCAGCTATATTCAGTTGCTGCTTGTTTGTAGGTCTTTCTTTATAAAACTAAGGAAGTATTAAATTATAATGCCCTGCACATATTTTACCATTGAATTATACTTCCTTATTTTTCTTAATGTGTGGAATTTTGTGGATCAACTTTTAAAATAATAGTAAATTCAATAGTTATGTTATAAAAAAGAGAAATACAGGTTATTAACAAGGCTGGTTATTACAATCACACCGAGCTACTGCTTTTAAGGTCCCATATTATGAAATTTAATGAGTTGGTTCATTTCAAAAATAATACAAATAATGTTTGAAGCAAAAATCTAAGTTACTCCCAAACTGCATACAACAGTTCTTTTTTTTTCCCAGTGCAGGAGAGTGAATATAACCTCAGAGATTTTGTAATTTCATGAATATAAAATGAATATAAATGTGTGTAGTTTGTTTATGGCCTTCAAAAGGATGCTCTACAAATGAGGTTACATGTGAGAATATTGTTACTTTTCTATTAGTTGTTATTTCTTTTTTGTACTTGGAAAGTAGAGGAGCTTTAATGATTAAGAACACAGGCCAGGCACATATTGCTTTGCTTCAGCCTGTTTAACCACTATTTGTACTACAGGTGTGGAACTGTTTTATATGGTCTGTGTTTAATGCGTGACGGCTGAAGAAATAAATAAATATCAGTTCAGATATCGTATATCAAATTATTCATTTACACAATGAAGTGCAGCCTGATCAGTTGAATGTGAACAGTGAGTATGGACCTGTAGGCTTCACAATTCCTCCTGTGGCTTCTATCAGCAGTCGCATCATCAATAACGCCACCGCCACCATGTTAGACAGATAATGTGGTGCTTTGGATCACAAGCCGTTTCTCTCCTTCTCCACACTTTTCTCTTTCCATCATTCTGATACAAGTTAAACTTGGTTTCATCTGCCAAAGAGTTTTCACAGAACTGTGCAGCTCGTTCAGATGTTTTCTGGCAAAGTCTAATCTGACCTTTCTGGTCTTGTGTCTCATCAGTGATTTGCACCTTGTTTTAAACTCTCTGTATTTCCATCCATGAGGGTGTCCCTTGACTGTAGACTACGACAGTGACACACCTGCCTGCTCAAGAGTGGGTTTATTTGGGGTTTTCAGCCTAATGATGGCCTCCCTCACTTGCACTCACTTTAGGCCTCATATTTAAATTCAACACTTTAAATCAGCTTCAGATATTGTGTCTCTTTCATTTCTCATGAAATATAAAGGGAGCAGGCCTCATCTGGCTATGAGGCCTATATGGCTATATTTTCCTCTCTCAACACCATTATTTTGATCAAATTTTCACCATGGGGAGATTGGGAAAGGAGAACCCTCTTCCCTCTTATCCAATTGACTTTCCTGGCTGGCTACGTTATGGACTCCTGTGTGGGTGGAAGATGACGTACCTGGCTGTACTATTGATGGAGGACATACACATTCAGCTTACTGACACTAGGATTCTCTGATTTGGACCTGGAGACTCCTGGTTTGTCGCTACAGTTCAGGAAGTCTGGGCAGCTGTTGGGCCGTGGTAAGGCTGCTTATGACGGGTTATGCAGAAAGGTACAGACTCAAACTCAGACTCAGTATACCTGGAGCTGATTGGAGGGATTAGATCTTGGAGAGGTACCTGTTTCTGCACGGCGAAGGATTGAACAAGAGGATTCGGATGATTGGATTTTTTTCTCCAGTGAGAGGCCCCAGAAAGGGGGCAGCATGGCCTCAGTTCACCTATCTCCCCATGTTTGTTTGTTTGTTTGTCTTCTTGGATGGGTGTTCTGTTAACTGTAATTTCCCCATTGTGGGACTAATAAAGTATCATTCATTCATTCAAACTGCTTGCTAGTAAATTGTTGCATTAGTTTTGAATCTTTGAAAATGGAGGATTGTGTATATAAAGGACTGTAATTCTTACACAGTTCATGCAAATTTTTTATAAAATACCTTGAATTAAAGCTGAAAGTCTGCATTGATTGGTTGACAATCCACTGTGGTGGTGTACAGAGGCAAAACTGCTGTAACTGCTGTTTTTGGCAAACTAGTGATTTTTTATAATCATACTTTTTAGGTGTTAGTTATTTACAGATTCTAGTTGCAGGGCAAACTGACCTTTTGAAATGGATGTTATCTATTCATGTACGTCTCAACTGAAGTCTTAAAAACCTGAGGCTGAGTATCTGTAGTGTGGAACTATCATTTACTTTAGTTTTTAAAATCTCAGCTAGATAACTTAGAACTGACAGCCGACATTATGTTTATATATCTATTTTATTTATTTAATTATTTTTTTATGTGAACATTTCCAGCCTGAATTTAAGGTACAGGTCTTTTTTTTTTCTTTTTTTGAAAACAGGTTTACATAAAACAGTTTTGGTATATAGATATTCAGACGTACCAAATTTGACCGCAACACCACAACCACACATTTACTACACTCTGTAACTAAAATCCTATCCAGTCAGATTGAGTTAAAAAAAAAAATAAATAAAGCGAGCCGTTGTCAGGTCAGTGCTGACTGCTTGTTTGCATCATAAAGCAACCCCCCACCCACCCTTCCTAACGATTTCCCCCAGCTTTAACATATCTCCCCAAAGCTGAATCCCCAAACAGGCACAGTGCCTTTAAACTCAGCAGAAAACCTATTTACCCACAAATTAAAGCACCATACTGGCGTGGTGAGCAAATCTATACTTGCTGAAAAACAGGGCAATTACTTGGAAAGAGCGAGCCGAGGGAATAGGCCTCATCCAGAGAGTTGGTGCAGTATGTACTGAAAATTTGTGTTTAAATACAAACATGGTGGACAGTGGGGATGAGTGGGGAGACATGTAACAAGGGCAAGGAGTGGGGTGCACTATAAACTTCCTAAATGAAAGTGAATTAAAGTGCAACTGAAAACATCTAGGAGTGAGAAAAAAACAGAAGACCCTGCAGGTTCATAATGTCATAGAGTAATGAAGTGTGTGAATGTGTATGTGAGTGTGTGATTGAAGGAGAGAGATTGTGGGAGATGGTGAGCATGTGGCACATAGAAATGGCCAGTGTCCAGTGGGAATGACTTTGTTGTCTTTGTTTAGGGTATAGATTGACAGACTCGTGGGAGGGATATTATAGTGTTATTGGGTGTTTGTGGTTATGTTTAATATGACTGAGTGACACTAAGAGCTTTTTATTTCAGATCCAAGCCAACATCTATCTTCCATTTGATGATGCACTTCCTAGAGATAGGATGCCCAAAACTGGAAGTGTTTGTCTGCGGGGAACTCCATTATGAAGTCACTGACAGAGAAATCTCTGGGATTTCAGGGAATGGCAGAACTTGCTGTACTGGCTGGGTAAATGAGAAAGCCCTATTTAATAATGTTACTCTGTGTGGTTGCAGATCATTTCTCCCTCTATAGCCTGTGACCTGTATTTGGCACTGGGTATAGCAGTGTACAGTCTGGATGTGAATAGCTGAAGCTATCTATAGTTACAAATATTCCTCCTGCTTCATGCAATAACTGTACATTGCTCACCTCTGGAAATTGATTATTTGATCACTCTGCAAATCAGAGCCCTCTGCCTTAGCCATAAATATTATTATAAGTGCAGAAAAATCAAACTTTATTTCTGAAGAATCCAAATTTGCTCTAAAACAGCCAGATGCCCTTTAGAACACACAGAGAGTGCCTTCTTACATATCAAATTTATGGATCAGATCTCCGTGAGCTTGTGTTGATGTGCATGCTAAATTAAGTGGTTATTTTAAATTGACTGTAGGTGTGGATGTAACTGCTAAAAATGACAAATACATTTTCTTACATCTCTTTATTCTACACTTTATTTAATCACTTTATTCTATGCCTTTCTATGTTCTGACTGTGCACCGTCCATAAAGACATGGATGAGCCAGTTTGGTGTGGAAGAACTTGACTGGCCTGCACAGAGTCCTGACCTCAGCCTGATAGAACACCTTTGGGATGGATTAGAGCGGAGACTGTGAGCCAGGCCTTCTCTCCAACATCAGTGTCTGACCTCACAGATGTGCTTCTGGAAGAATGGTCAGAAATTCCCATAAACACTCCTAAACCTGTGGAAAGACTTCCCAGAAGAGTTGAAGCTGTTATAGCTGCAAAGGGTGGGCCCACATCATATTAAACAAGAACAATATGTCACTCATGTTCATATGTGTGTGAAGGCAGACAAGTCAGTACTTTGGCAATGGTAAATGGACTACGCTACTTTGAGCACTCAAAGTGCTTTATACAACATGCCTCATTCATACAAGCACTTGATTCTACACTTAAGTGCTTTCTAGCTAACATTCACACACATTCATACTCTGACAGTTGCATCCAAGAGCAACTTGGGATTCAGTATCTTGCCCAAAGATCAAACCACCAAGCTTCTGACCTCCTCTACCTCCACTCCTAGCTTACAGCACCCGGTATTCCCAGGCAATTCCCATCCAAGTACCAACCAGGCCTGACCCTGCTTAGTGTCCGAGATCAGACAAAATCATATGTGTTCAGGGTGGTATGGCCTTAAGGTGGACTGGAGGAGCTGATAATCAAACCACACACCTTCTGATTAGTGGACGACCAGCTTTGTCTCCAGAGCCATAGTTCTCAAGTCAATTTAGCACTAAATAATAAAGGAAAATGATTTTTTTTTTCAACTTTGGAGGATATTTGGCCACTGATCATTACAATTGTTTTGGGTTAATGTGGTGGAGGCTTTTAATTCTTTGTGGTCATGACTTTTTATCAGCAGTGGTGATAAGAATTTGTGAACAACACAAATCCAGTACAGTGTTAATAGTCTCTGGAAGGCGTCTGCATCTTCTTACTGTTCTTCTACAGTTGTATTCAATTTCATTCACATTCACTAACAGGAGACTGCTTGCACTGATTGCCTTTCATTACGAATCACTACTTTTGCATGACTGAAATTACATATCTGCTAACCTAAGTGCCCCCCAGTTCAGCTGGAATTTGACTGTAATAAATTTCCTCCTGAATTGTGGCTTCATAAATGGCTCTTAAATGGAGATCGGCAGTGGGCTGATGATGTTTTAATTGTAACTTGCTGAATGTATTAGCTGTGACCTATAAGCTTTTTGTGGCAGCTTCCATTCAGTGTGTATATGCATTCAGATACCTTGGGTTTAGAAAGGTTAATTACCCTCTAGTCTACCTTTGTTTTGCACTTAACTTGGTCTATGTCCTGATTGTGCCAATAACCCATGTTTTAGCCTCTTAACCTCCGTTATCATTATCCATGTAAAAGACATTAAATCTTCCTATTGATTTTATTTTTACATACTACTTCTACATTTTCTGTAGACTTGTAGTTGGACAAATATAACACTGACATTTCATGAGCACAAAACAGTGTGATTGGCAAAAGTGGGTTATATTAGACAGAGAAGAAATCACATTTATAATGAAATTTGCAATACCTTTGATAACTGTGGTTGATATGACTGGAAGCTATAATTATCCAAATTAAAACAGAGAAGGTATGAAATATTTTAACTGATGTGAAATGAATAAAGAATATCTGAATTTTTAATGCTTTTAATTTAAAATAAATATATAAATAATATATATATATATATATATATATATATATATATATATATATATATATATATATATATATATATATATATATATATATATATATATATATATATATATATAAAATCTACTTCTGCTAGATGTCAGTGTAGCGTTCGATACTGTTGACCACAATATTACAAAGATCAGAGCATGCTCTAGGTATTAAAGGTACTGCACTGCAGTGGTTTGAATCATTTCTAAAACACTCCAGTTTGTTCACATAAATGGGGAGTCTTCTTCACACAGTAAGGTTAATCATGGAGATCCACGGGGTTCTGTGCTGGGACCAATTCTATTTTCACTATACATGCTTCCCTTAGGCAGCATTATTAGAAGGTATAGCATATTGGGTGGCTGTGGCTCAGGCAGTAGAGCAGGTCACGTACTAATTAGTAATAATTACTAATAAGTTTGGCGGTTTGAGTATGAATGTTAGACAGTAAAAGCACTTAGCTTAGTATCATATGGAATTAGTTAAGCTGCAGGAATGTCTTAAAGACATAAAGGCCTGGAATTAACTACAAAAAAATTATAACTATGAACAAGATTTAGAAAACTACAACTAAAACCTGTATCTATTATTCTGTTATTGTTAAAATAAATATGCTGCCATTTTGTGCCATTGTGGTTGTACTGTGTGAATCTATGTAGAAATCTTTTTATCATAGTCTGATATTTGGGCCTTTTGCCTTCATTTACACTGGGCAGAGGACAGACTGAAGATTTTGCTGGTTTTGCCACAAAACAAAATATAATTTATTAAAAAGTAGATAAATTACTATATTTACATTTTTGAAAAATTGATCTCATCATTGCCTGTGAAATGAAATTACTAAAATCTAACATAAAAGCCAGATTTAAAAAAAAAAAGCTCTTTTAAACGAAAACTCTGGAGCTTGAAAAAAGGTGACTGGACTTCTTTTTGAACATGTTTCACCTCTCATCCGACAGGCTTCTTTCAGTTTTCAAACAAAATGGTGGAGAGACCCAGGTATTTAAACCCCAGTGGGCACTACGTAGTCCCTTGGAGGTGGTTATGACCCTCTATTGTTCATGTGCATTATCACATGCACCAAGGTGTGAAATGGGGTGTGGGTCATTACAATCGGTGGTTTCAGATGAAACCAATTTGGGACTTCACTCCATTGTTTCATGTGACCTATTGAGGTCACTGGAACAAAGGTGTGAAGGGGGCGTTGAGACATCTGGGAAGGGAGCTCAGGACAGCACTGTAAGCGGGGGAAAGTTGGTGATGTAATCCACCTCCTCTGTTTAATGATGGTTGTTCACAGTGGACATAGATGGCTTCTTTTATTCCTTTTTCAAACCATCTGTCTTCCTGGTCCAAAATGTGAACATTGGCTGTCAAGCACAAGAGATGCATATAGTCCAAGTCTTGTATTTATTAACAACAGGTTGCTGGGAAGTAAACAACATACATCATGCAATATGCATATCATATACACACTACAGGAATAAAATCAAGTTCCTGTCTCAGATCTCACGAGACTGACTTTTATGGCAACACCATGTAACCAAAACAGTGCATTACACAGCTGTCTATATCCTCCTGTGTAGGCTTAACGTGCAACGCAAACAAAATCGACTGATAGTAGATTACTTTAAAACTTGTTGTTGTTAGAACTTGAATTGACAATCAAGGCTGAGCTTATCAAGACCAAACAAAAGATATTTGAGTTCATGTAGCGCATGAACATTACAGTCTAGTGCAAAGGCAGTCATTCATTTTAACCAACCATTTAAGTTCACTTTGATAACTATGAACTCATGAGAATAAAACTTAACAGTCATTTACACCACGTGTGCATTTAAGTCCACTCATGTAATAGTTCCTTAGTTAAAGTTTCATTCCCTGTCCAGGAATTTTCTGTTTTGCTTGGAGACTCTGCCAAATCTGGTGACATGTGGATGTGGAAGGCTGAGCCACACTTTCTCCCTGAGTCTCATGTTTTTGTTTTTTCCTTCAGCTCCTCAGCAGAGACGGACAAACTTTTCTTCCCTCCCCAGCCCTTCCTTATATCCTGCTTTGCTGCTTATCTCAGTGTTCTCCTGGATGTTCTGTAAACAGATGTTCTATGCCCCCCCCCCGTTAGCCAAGGAGCCAAGGGGGGAGTTTGAGTCAGCCCCACAGTAGCCTGACCCCCCCCCCACCTCCGCTGGCTCCCTTCCACCCCTGCCCCTCCCCACCCTACTGCTCCCATGCTATGCTATGTGCTATCGCAGAGGTGTTTGTAACCTTATACTGTGTATGTATACAAAGTATAAGATGATTTTTTTCCCTCACTCATCCTTCTATGTTTTTGCTATTGTTTCCGTCTTTTTAATGGCAGCACCTCCAGAAGGGGACAGCATGGCCTCAGTTCACCTATCTCCCCATGTTTGTCTTCTTGGATGGGTGCTCTGTTAACTATAATTTCCCCATTGTGGGATTAATAAAGTATCATTCAATTCAATTCAATTCAATTAATACCCTGCTGGGATTCTTCTCTGCACCAGTTGGTGTTTGACATTGTTCCGGATGTGCCTGTTCCATGTAGGGATTCACCCTTTCAGGTTGGTATGTGCACTGAGGTTGTTTGAGCTCACTTACATACAGAGTATGTGAATGGCTCTGAGGGTTGCAGAGGTTGTGGCTTCATCACCGGTAGGAGGTGCTTTCTGTTACGTTGGTACTCTCTCCCTTCAGACTCGACTATGTAAGAACATGGTTCATTGCATCTTCTCCTCACGATATGCATCCTGTCATGTCCCCTCTCTGTTTGGAATCTCACCACTTAATTTGGCAGCAGGGGACGTAATGGTTTGCTGGATTTGTCATAACAACATTTCATGTTTCTTTGTGAGCTGGGCTTTGACATAGACTGTTGATTTTGCTGCAGGTTTCAGCAGGTGTATGCAGATGGGCGGGACTGTTCGAGTCTGCCTGGACAGCAGTCTCTGTGCAGGAGAACCCAGAATCTTGTCCCACAGTGTGTTATGCAGGCTTAGCAGGTTCAGGTAGAAATCCGTCCCTTTCTGTTGTCTCCAACAGCTTCTTTGCACTCTGATAGTCAGGACTGCTTGTCACATGTGCGAAGTCCCAAGATTTGGTGAAGTCACAGAATATCTGACTCATGAACTGAGTGCCGCTGTCTGAATAAAGCTTTTGTGGTATGCCATGAACAGAGAAATGGCATTTTAGTTTGTTGATTGCACATAAGGAGAACATGTTCCTCAGCTGGTCGACTTCAAACCAACCTGAGTAGAAGTCCACGAGCACAAGGTAGTGGTGGTTCTCCCATTCAAATATATTTGTGGACCAGGGCAGATGGGGAACTGTGTGCAGTTTTAGTGGTTCTCTTGGTGGAATTTGAACTGAGTGATTGTCTGGAGGGCTAGGTCTGTAGCCGTGTATTCACACAGTTCATCAAGCCGCCTTGGGGATATCAGTTGCACTGACATCACTTTGAACTCGTGCATTTCCTCTTTTGAGGGACTGACATCTTGCCTAGGTGCACATAAAAGGGTATCAGCCAGGTAGAGGTGTTCCCCTTTTTTGTATGCCAGGGTCAGGTTGAATTTCTGTAGCGTCTACATCATGTGCTGCAGGTGTGCAGGGATTGTGTTAAAAGGCTCGTTGTGGATTGTGACCAAGGGCTGGTGGTCAGTTTGATTGCAGGTTTTCATGAATGGCAGGCAGGATGAGGACCCCAACGCAGGACACGGGACACGGACATAAACTCAAAAGAACTCCGCTTTATTGCTGGAAAACACAGGGGCAGAACTGGCAGGACCAGCAGCAAAAACTTGGCAACAGAATCACAAATGGAAACACACAACGGGGTGCACTGATGAGGAAAATTTATGCAAAATGACGAGGGCGTGATGACAAGCAGTGGAAAACACAGGACTTAAATACACGAGGGCTGATGAGGCAAGAAGACACATCTGAGAAACACAAGTGAACATCATAAT
>JAMQGT020015283.1:0-76702 GCA_024447675.2 Pterophyllum scalare | reverse complement strand
TGTGTGTGACTCCAAATCCAGGCCTCCATTGGTTAATAAATTTGATTTCCATTGATGATTTTTGTGTGATTTTGTTGTCAACTTTGTTGTTCAACTTTGTACAGAACAAAGTATTCAATGAGAATATTTTCATTCATTCAGATCTAGGATGTGTTATTTGAATGTTCCCTTTATTTTTCTGAGCAGTGTAATTAATCACTGGATGGACTGGATGTGACAACAATTGTAGAAAGGTGATTATAATAGTCAGTATGTGTAATGGCTGCAAAATGGTTGACTAGTATTATACAGAATGTCACTACAAAAAAAAAAAAAAGACTTAACATTTGGGAACTCAGAGTTTCACCATAAGGTCAATAAGGACAAGAAGAAAGTCCATGTCAATGTGGTGCAGTGCACACAGCGCCTGCCTTCCTGCTATCTTAAGGGCAGAGCTGAGAAGAGAAAGAGAAGAGAAGAGAAGAGAAGATATAGCTTGTGAATAGTTTCTTGTCCCTGCACTTCCTTTTAACTCTCCTTCTAACAGCTTCAGGACATATGACGCCCACATCTCAGCCTACCCCTGTGTGTCCTCTGGAGACTTCTTTGGCTGACTATTTTTAGATTTTTTTTATTACTTTGTATTGGTTTGATCTTGTTTGCCATGGAAACCAATAAAAGTTGTTTATGTTACAGGACGTCTGAGTTGTCTGCTATTTGAACTCATGTTTATTTTCTTTCATTTCACAGCTTAAGACGAATCATATTTTATTTCACGAGTCTCACTGCAGAGCCAACACTGCCTCCTGACACCAGGCCTCCATCTGTGGGGATCGCAGAGGTTCGATGGGTTGGAAAACAGGAGCACAGCTCCCCGGGCTGGTCCACTATTCTGAACTAATCCTAACCCCCACGCCCCCAAAACCCTGCCTCAGCTTTATACAGCACACAATTAACATAGTATCAGAGCAGCCTCAGTCAGTATGTCTCTAAGCAACACCATTTTAACTTTATGGAAGTTATATCTAAGCAAATACACCTCTAATAGGAGAAACATAACATTCCTCATGAATGTCTGTTCTCATCATCTGCCTCAGTAATCAAATTTAGCCCCTCTCTCTCTCTGCCTGTGTTTCTTGGTTTTTACTCTCCACTCTCCTGATCAGTTTTGTTTGGTTTTTTTTACTCCAGATGACCATCTCCTTATTAAGACATCCCAGCTGCACTGCTCGCTGACCACAGAGAGCTCAGACTGGATGTGTACACTGTGTGCATGCGAGTGTGTGAGGTTGAACACTAATGGTGGACTTGGATGGCTGACCACCCGCTTCTCCTCCTCTGGAGACATCTACCAGGCCATTAGCATGACACTAACCTGATAGCGGACGCATACACACAGGGTGCGTTGCCGTAATTTATTCTCTGGGATTTTGTGGCCACCATTTGTAATGCAGCCACTCAAAACAAAACAAAAAAAGAAAGAAAAAAAAAAGCAGATCTATGGAGGATCTGGAAGAATTCCCAATGTAGAGCTTATTAAAATAGTCTCTCTCTCTCACACACACACAAACACACCACAGAACAAACTACACATCCATCTTCTTCCTCTTATCTTTTTCAGGGCTGCAGAGGGGCTGGAGCCTATCCCAGCTGCCATAGGGTGAGAGGCACCCTGGGGCAACATAATCAATAAAATACTTTGACTCACTGAAACGAGAGCATAAACCTCTTTGACAGGCTGTAATACACAGCGGGCCAAACTCAGGTAATTCAGTTGGAAATGCTCCAAAATGTACCTCCATCACAAACATCAGACCATGTAGGCGCGCAATGGTGAAAGTGGATGTATGAGCAATAACTGCAGTTATTGGTTCCTGCTTGATGAGCAGGAGCCAACATTGAAAGCAACACATGGGAAGCCTCATCTAAATCTTCCACAGAGCTCTGGAGACTAAGAGCTGTTTCGGTGGGACAAGAAGATGGCCCACAGAAGCACACAAAGTCAGTGTGAAAGGCATTTTGTGAACAGTGCCAGGAGGACTGTCATTCCCAAATGTGACAAAATAGCCATAGTGGCACTGCTCCAGCACCATGGACAACCAAGAGAGCTGAGATAATGCTCCCTATAATTACTGTTTTTACAATCACAATTTTTTTGATACATTTGTTCCAATTAACAAAGTTAATTTTAGGAGTTGAATGTTATCCAAAACATCGAGGAACATCAACATTTTGTTTTTTAAAAAAAAGAAGCCCCACTCACAGAAATGGAAAAAATTAATTGTGCAGTACTGAGAGGAAGTGTGGAGAGCTGCTTCTGGACGCCATCAGACTTTAGGCCCCCTTTTCATCATCATCATCATCATCATCATCATCAAACTATATCTGACCGGTGGAAAGCAGAACTAAAACAGGATGCAGCTGCAGCGAACAGCCAGTTCTCACCAGGATTTGACCGTGTTTCCACACACAAAAACTTGTAGGCTTACATTACAATTCTACATGTCATTTAACATGCGGACACATAATCATGAGGACTTTTGTTTTTGCAGTCAGGACTGAGAAAAGCTATAAAAAGCAAAAGATAATACACCAACATTTGGTCTATTGGCGAGATCTGACTGGTGGAAGTGACTTCTGGAAGTGTGGAAGTGGTTAGCAGGAGGCAGCATGCCTGAGTTTGTTTCTAAACAGAAGGCAAGCTCACAAACAGGCATCAGAAACATCCACACTCTTCAGATAGCATGCCAGCATCACAGGCCCACAGAGAGAGAGAGAGAGAGGGATGGGGAAAAAAGGAAGGCGAGGAGGAGGATGGAGGTTGAAGGCAGGGAGAAACAGTAGGAGGGAGATAAGAGGAAGGAGGAGGAGGAGGAGGAGGATGGAAAAACAGGGAGATGGATGCAGAAGAGAAAAGAATAAAGGGGATGCAGCGACAAGAGCAATTCACTGCATGTTGTGTTGAGCTCTCCGTTTCATTTGTGTGTTTTAATTTCTCATTCAGTCAAATCTGGATTAAATCACTGAGCGGAGTTCGATCCCTCTCCCTTCTCCTTTCACCCAATTATCCATCCATCTTCCCATCTCTTTCTCTCCTTTACCCACTCCCACAGTCCTCTGCATTATTCATGCTTTGGGTGTAACTTCATCAGTCAACACACTGACAAAACACACACAGACTCACACACACACACACACACACACACACACACACACTGCCAGTTCTGCCTCTCTCCCTCACTCTTTCACACACACTCACAATCACAGACACAAATTATTCATGTCCTATTCAGTCAGTAGCGTGCTCGGTAGATTTGTCAGTCACATGTCCACCTCCACTCTGTAGAGCACTGCAGCACTTTGACAGGAGGCAGGCAGGTGCACATAAAAACACACACATAAAGCTAATACAGTAACATGCTGGCTGCTTTAATCCTCAGAGGTGCTGACTGGAATTACTCCATCTACAACACCAATGCCGGGCAGGGAAATGGAGGATGGGCTAGACGATGAGGGCTACTGTTGTAGAAGCTGGTTTCACTGGTGAAGATGAAAGTGACATAAAGGCTGCAGGTTCAAAATCAAGTAGAGTAAAACACAGCAGGATGCTGCTGCCAAACACACACACGCAGAAGGGAGTAGGGATCCGAAGCACAAAAGTCCAAAGTAGATCATCTGCGCTGCTCAGTACGAAGGTGAAGCATGGAAATTGAGAGAGATTGCTTAACCAGTAATATGCAATCTTTTTTTTTTGCCATATATTCATAATAAAAAAAATAATTTAAAAAAGAAGGGCTGGAGGCAGGGTTTCAATGCAAGAAGATGCCAGAGGCCCTGGCAGCCAATTAGACGCAACCATTTTCTCCCTCATTATCTCAGTAAAGTCATGGAAGAAATTAATTCTCCTCTGCTAGTGTTTGCATGATCAAATATCAAAAAGAATAAGAATCCATGCCAAGGGTTCTCTGAGACTGCACTGCACAGCTGTGCTTTGAGCTAAATGCCAACGTGCTCACAACTGTGTTACCGTACTGAACTTTTAGCATGTTAGCATCCGTACATTAGTAAATAGATAAACAGTATTCCTCTGAGACAGACAGCAAGGTCAGTTCTGCAGGGACATTGGTCATGAAACTAAATATTTTTGTGTAAGTTGAATTATATACATATGAAAATGACAGTGGCTCACACATTTCTTACTTGTGGTTGTATTGTAATTCTTTATTATCAGGATGTCCCAGTAGCTGTCTCAATAGCTTGCAGGAGCTGAGAAACAAAGCCATTTTCCCATATCAACTTCTTTTGATTGGTTCCATGTAAAATCCAGAATTTAAAATCCTTACAGATGCATGCAATGCCCTTCATGACCTCATAGCACCATACTGCAACAGAGCACTAATTTGTGGCTGATTTGTGATCCAGAGAGTTTCCAAAAGTTAAAGGCTCTCAGGCTGCTCTTCTGTGGAACCAGCAGGAACCAGGAGGCAGACAGCCTCTTTTTCTTCAAGATTTCATAGCTTGGGCTGGATCAGATAACCCTAAACTTCCGCTTATAATGCTGCTACCATCCATGGGCACCTCTCTTCTAGCCCCCTTTCTTTCATTCTCCATGCACTAATAAGCCACTATTGCAGGTCAGTCTCTCCTGTAGTGTGTGCGTTTCCCTTCCTCTTCAGGCTGCACGTTCCCCATCACTGCTTACTGGCCCACCAACATGCCTAGTGTTTATACATCAGTGCTTCCATTTTCTCTCTTTTCTTAACCCAACCAACTGAGGCAGATAACAAACTAGATATAAAAGATGGACGACAGACGTCACCCACTGGTTAGTGAAATCCTGAAGAGAATTTAGGTTTTAGGTACAGTCCCACTCTGAACCTGCTTCTATCTGGTTCTGTCTGAGGGAAGGATGAGTCTTCCTCTCCACTGAGAGTGCGCACAAAGTAATTAATTAAATCATTTAAATTATTTTACAACATGTTCAGGATTTATGTTCCTCACTGTGACACTAAAAAGTCGATCTACACAAAAATTTGGTGTCAGTCCATCTAGATGTTAAACTTCAGGAGTTTAGGTGCAGACTATACACACTTTAATGACAAAGCAGCCAGTAATTTCCAATAATATTTCAGTCGGTGCTAAAACGTGCTAAACAAGTGCACACATGGCTAAACGTTTACAAATCTGGTCAAAAATGTGAATATTTTGTGTAAAAAAAAGAAATAAGAAAAAAATAAGAATTTAAGTTTGACTCCAACGTCACTCAATCCCAACTCTATAATACAAGAAAGCAGAAAACTGGACTGAAATTTTCCTTTTATCATTTTCTTTCATTTAGATCAACAATAGTGAGGAAGCTGAGACAGCTCTGCTAGGCCTGATGATGTTTCTGATGGTGCCAATCTTTAGTCTTGAGAGTTAGGTTAACGTGAATCAGTATTCTCAACTAGATGTGGTATTTCTGTAGCTAAACCTTCAGAAGTGTAGCTTCTCATCTGAAGGAAACATATAAGCTACAGAGTAGCTACTAAGGCAGCTTAGTGCCATAAACCACATCTATAACCCCCCTCACTTAATACTAGAACAGTGTGGGGAGGGGTTCTGTAGCTCACATATAGATGCCCAAATATTTTCCTGCAGCGATATGGTAGGTTGAAGTTGAACACAGCAAAGTGATGTGTCATGGGAGCTGAATGCTGAAATGAAACCATGTAATCAGTTTCACTGGCAGAGCGGCCGAGCTTCCTCCTCGTCCGCGCTGTGACGGCAGGCACGAGAAAGATGTCGAGCAGCTTTTCTGACCTCTCTCATCTCCGTCTTCCGGTGCATATGACCTATTGCTTTATCTCAACTCCCGTACTACTCGTCATTCATCATCTCCTTCAGCTGTTCAGTGCTGTATTTTCTGCCCGTTTCTTCCTCCTGTCTCTACAAAAATGTTCTTTTGTTAAATCCTGCTCTCACCTTTTCTTCATAATCAACCATCACTTGCCTTCTCTCCCCCAGTACCAACTTTACTACTTAGGCATAAGCTGGTTTCAGCATACGCCTCCTGGTTACCATGGAAACAGTAACCCTGGTGACCAGGTTCTAGAAGCTGAGGGGTGCTGTTGCCGTTGGGGTTGAAACCACTTAGTAATGCATGTGCATGTGCGATGCAGTTTGCAGGTGTCTATGTTGCTGTTGACACCGGCACGCTGCCTGTGCACGAAGTCACCTGGCGACGTTT
This sequence comes from Pterophyllum scalare, assembly GCA_024447675.2. Classification (NCBI taxonomy): domain Eukaryota; kingdom Metazoa; phylum Chordata; class Actinopteri; order Cichliformes; family Cichlidae; genus Pterophyllum; species Pterophyllum scalare. The sequence continues at coordinate 70,494 of JAMQGT020015283.1, read as the reverse complement.
AGAGCTTCGTTATCTTTGCGATGCAATTTAATCCGTAACTGGTTTCTTCTTATTGTTAAATGCAATAAGGCTCTTGCAAAAATATTCACATTATTTGAAGTAGAAAAATATTTTTTATTGTAATAATAATAATGCCTGAGACTTATGTAGCGCTTTTCATGGTACTCAAAGCGCTTTACAATTCCGTGCACCATTCATTCACACCTCAATCATACTACTAATGTAGCCACAGCTGCCCTGGGGCAGTCTGACAGAGGCGTGGCTGCCAATTCGCGCCTACGGCCCCTCCGACCACCACCGACTACACAACCACATTCACACTTAGGCAATGTGGGACACAATGACAGACGTAAGACTCGAACTCGACTCGAGCCCATGACCCTCCGGTTGCGAGGTGAGCACCTACCCACTGCGCCACTGCCACCCACAATACTGTACACCTGCAATTCTGCAAAATGGCAACCGCCTTTACCTGTGTGCTCTGTGTACCGTGGTCATGTTGCCAACAGGCTGCAATCAGGTCAGCAACTGTTCTTCATTCAATAACCATGGTTACAGTTACTGATAAAATGCTTATGCTTGTTTTAAAGAGAGAATCCCTTCTGAGCAGTGGCTTGGCAATGGCGGGGAGGAAGAACTCCTTTTTAACAAGAACCAGACTCAATGTGCACTTGCATGCAGCTCATCCATATATACTGAAAAGAGTCGATTACAAACAGACAGTCCCTTAATTTAGTAGCAAATCTAAGAAAATTAATTATATATATATTTTTGCTTTACCTCCAAATCCATAAGTTTCCTTTTCTGGTGTTTTTCTATGTTAGCATCACTATCAGCACGCTGTATTTCCAAACTTAGTCCAGTCAATAAAACTAATTTGTTAGATGTGTCCCTGTAGAGTCAGCGGCTACAAACTGGACCAGGAAGTAAGGGTGGCTTTTCTTCTTAATGAACCAACTAACTGGTTGTAAAAAATAAAGTATTCATTGTAATTAATTCTTAAAGCAATATTTATTCATATATTCAGTTATATTTTTAACATGCTTGAAAACGCTTAGAAAATCAGGCTTGCTCTCCCAAGGCTAAAAGTTCAAGACCACAAGCTCCGTTTTAAGAATGAAACACTCCACCACTACATTCCACTGGTACTGTACAGTGTATGAATATCTTCATCATAAAACCACATTAAGCTCTAATGAATAAGGCATGGATGCTGCACAAACCAGCCCACCAAGAACGCTCTCACACCCCCACACCGAACCAGATGACATGTTTTACAATCTTCATTTTTTCCATGCATTCACACATCTTCACTTGTCATCACCCATTCACCTCATCCTACTCTTCTTTCCTCCCTGTTGCCCTTTCTCTGCCTCCCGATTCTTCTCCATCAATCCTCCACCCCTCTTACTCTCTTCATCCTGTTCAGATGTTATTGTGCACAGACCAAAATGCCCCCCCTCTCTCCCCGTGATCCGCTTCACCTTAATCTTCACGAAGAAAGGAGAGGACGAAGAGGATGAGGTGTGGGGAGAGGCAGCAAAGGCTTGGGGGTAGAAGAAGACAATGGAGCACAGATGAAAGAGGAGAACATGACAGAAAAGAGATGCAGAGAAGGTGGAGTCGTCGGATGGAAAGCAACTAAAAAAGCTCATGGAGGGTCACTCACCGATGCAAAAGCAGTTTTCTGAACAGATTCTTTAAAGCAACAACAACAAGAAAAAAACAAAACAGGCCTAACAAGATTTTATTTGCAGAAAAACTGCAGTTCCTGCAGAGATGTGCTGGTTGGCTCAGTGAAAGCCTGTAAAAAAGAAACCGCTTAGGAAAGTAGCTCATTAAACAAAGCATTTATACACGACAGAGTGGACAGGGAGATGATGAAATTTTCACTCACTTACACACACACACACACACACACACACCCACCCCTCATGGGAAAGGACATTACTTATCTCCACCTGCTGGACAGAAAGCCAATTAAAATAGTTTTCTGGAACCACTTCTGACTCTGATGCTGCCATAAAAGCTTCCAGAAAAAACAAAACAAAAAAAAAAAACCAGAGAACCAGATAAACAGTTCAGAGGATACTGGATAACATACAGGGTTTGAGGCATTTCAATACATTCAATACAGTACAGTCTGCGGACTGCATATTTGTTCTCTGTATAAATCACGGTATTCACAGCTGTCACCTGGGAATATGAGAGGGGGAGTTATGCAGCAGACATGAAGGCAGGCCTTCTGCAAAGTTTTTTCTTAAACTTTTTCTCCCCCTGCTTTTAATGATCGGATGGGTGCATCTTTGTTGTTGTTCACAAAATCGGGGGCTTGCTCTGTAAAGCTGGTTTTGCCACAGAAACCACAGAAAACTATGAAACCGGGCGAAGCCCACAGTCCTGAGTGGGATGTACATGCACAGAAAAAACATAACTGGGCAATCTTTTGTCCTAAGCAAGCTGGCTCCATGTAGACTGACATCAACTCAACCTGTAGCCATGACAACTGTCCCTAAAGTATCCAGCCTCCGTGGCAACTGTCACCATAGTGACTTGAAAGAACACTTGAGGTGATGCCATGCTGACATGAGCTGCAGCAGGATTGGTTTATTTACTGTCACAATAATTAAAAAGTCAGAAAATACAAGTCTCTATTGTGTAGTTTAAATCTCTGAGTTGGATATTCCATCAGCAATGCTAAGTTTCAGTGGTGCAAACTGGCAGGCTTGGCCTCACGATAGGCCCTTCCAAGCACATCTGCTAGTGGATCATGAATCAGCAAGTGCAGAAAGGGTTGTTGATCAATAAATATCAGATTCCCTCAGCCAGCCATATGACCAGTCCTATCAAAAACTCAAGTCAGGGAAAAATAGTTCCAGAGCAAGTCATGCTTTTCTTTAGATGATGCAGGGGGAAATGATGTTAGCACACAGCACCTGAAATCTGCAGCAGATTGTGTGTTTTGTGTACAATAATTAAGTACAATGATGATTCAAACCAAGTATCCAAAAATGGCTTGATGAAGCCTTTCATATGATGGTGTAACTTGTTGGCTCATAAATGACGGCAGTCATTCTCTGATAATAAGATTATCATTTTGATTTGTTGTAGCAGAAAATATTATGAATACTAGCTCCGAGAAGTGTTTCTGTCACAGTTTGTTCTGTCATAATTAATACTCACAAGAGGACCCAATATGCAGACAACAGGGAATAGCAGATGGATGGGGAAAAAAACCAAGGAACTTTAAAAGGATTTAACAATAAAGGTGACGTGTAGTGAGTGAGGAAATCCCACTGAACTAAATTAATACAATCCAAAAATACAATAGGAACATCCACAAAAAAAGCAGGGAGGCCGCAGAACAAAACGAACAGCAGGAGGAACTCAGACATAAATGAGGGTGGGGAAAAGAACAACAGCAGGAAGTAAAAACGCAAAAAAGCCACATGAAGAGCTAACTTTCAAAATAAAATAAAGAAAGTAACCTGAAAGGTCAGGAAGAGTAAAACACAGGGTTTACAACAGAAACCATAAACTGGGACTAGAAAAGAGAGAGCGTATTTCTCCCATATTGGCTTCTCTTCATTGGCTCCCTGTTAAATCCAGAATAGAATTTAAAATCCTTCTCCTCACATACAAGGTCTTGAATAATCAGGTCCCATCTTATCTCAAATACCTCATAGTACCATATCACCCCAATAGAGCACTTTGCTCTCAGACTGCTGGCTTCCTAGGATACTTAAAAGTAGAATGGGAGGCAGAGCCTTCAGCTTTCAGGCCCCTCTTCTGTGGAACCAGCTCCCAGCTTGGATTCAGGAGACAGACACCCTCTCTATTTTTAAGATAGCTTAACACTTTCCTTTTTGATAAAGCTTATAGTTAGGGCTGGATCAGGTGACCCTGAACCCTTGCTGAATTATGTTGCAATAGGTCTAGGCTGCTGGGGGGGGGGTTCCCATGATGCACCTCTTACTCTTTTTTATACCCCACTCTGCATTTAATCATTAGTTATTATTAATCTCTGTCTCTCTTCCACAGCATGTCTTTTGTCCTGTCTCTCTTCCCTCAGCCCCAACAACAGGTGACTGCCCCTCCCTGAGCCTGGTTCTGCTGGAGGTTTCTCTCCTGTTAAAAGGGAGTTTTTCCTTCCCACTGTCGCCAAGTGCTTTCTCATATAGGGGGTCATTTTGACTGTTGGATTTTCTCTGTAATTATTGTAGGGTCTTTACCTTATAATATAAAGCACCTTGAGGTGACTGTTGTGATTTGGTGCTATATAAATAAAACTGAAATTGAATTGAATCATTAAAAAGCCTGACAGTCCCCCTGACTGCCCTCATACTGGCAGTTAACAGACACTATAAAAAACACCAGAGTGGTAGACTCCTAAAGACGTTAGCAGGCCTTCACTGCAGTAGATGGCTTGACAAAACCTAACACCTCCGTCAAAAATACCAGGTATTATCAATTATTATTAATGTTATTATCAACTTTCATTTGTTAACTCAGATTTTCTGCTTCTGGCTCCGTGTGCGGTCACCTACAAAGGGTGTGTCTAAGGTGATTTGACTCTTCTTCAGCACAAAATGGATCAACTGAGCTCCACCTACTGCAATCAAAGACATTATAAGAGGAATGGGTGATAGAGATCTATACAGATTACCAAAACACTGGTGCACACAAGAGTAATGCTGCAGATGACTTGTTAAGTTTGTGAATTCATGACTATCAAAGCACGTTGAGTGGAAAACAAAAGATTATTGTCTTGAGTTATACTTATTGCTCTCAGTGTGACAGCTGCACTTTAAACTGCAAACACTACAGGTCTGACACTTCCTTTGGCTAATAATGGAGACATGCAAATCACTGATTTGTTGCCAGATCAAAGTGAAATTAATGTTATTGATTGAATATTCTTGGTGATAAATAGCCTACACATGTAACTGATCAGTAATTCTAATCTCAGCTCAATCAGCCGCAGTTCAAAAGAGTGTAAAACAGACTTAATATAAAATAATCTGCTCCTCCCAAACCCAGCGCCTCCCACTGCCTAAAAACAAAAAATATATATTTCTAATATATTTAGATATATAATCAAATAGCTTTTTAAATTACCAAGTCCATAAAATTGGTATGGAATAAGCATTAACAGCACGCAGTTTATTCATCTGTTAAGCTGCTCTAGTTATCTCTCCATCTACAGATAATTATGCCTTTGGGATAACTGCTCTTTTCTGCTTTGTCGATTAGCAGGGAAATTACAATTAACACCTGGGCTGATTTGATGTGAAGTCAGAGGTCACTTGAGTTCATAAATCAATGCTATTTACTCTATGATCAGCTCATTTACTGAAACTTGTGAGCCTGTTAAGACGGGCAGCAGTGACTGCTTCCATAAACAGTCAAAATGATGAGATCTACATGTGACGGGTGAATGGAAATATCACATCTGCATGAATTATCAATCTATTGTTTGTCCCTGAGGGAGGAGGACTGGAAGGATGAGTCTCACACATATGCAGCTGGAGCCTGTCCAGCTCTCATTTGCAGCTGCTGATATCAAACTTTTATTAAATGATTTTCATCCCTGTGTAAAGAATACGGCCTATGAAATTAAACTTGCAGTGACTGCACTGGCCACTGTAACATCCTTTATTCCAGGTGCAGCCTCCACTGTGATATTACATATCCTCTGCTACATTGCAGAGACCCGGGAAGGCTTTTACACCACAGCGGGGCCAATTCTGCTGGAGTGTAAATTTCAGCTGAACAATCAGCTGAGATCCATTTTATTCTTACTGCAAACCACCCTTAGGTGCCAAACAAGAGCTTTAAAGTACAGTGCGGTGGGTAAGTACAAAGCCTGCCTCCGCACCTATTTTTTCTCTGGGTCTATATTCATTGAGCTGGATTGAGAGCTAATCAATTCTCAGCGGGCTCTAAAAGGCCAATACTCAGGCTGCAGCCCTCTGCTCACAGTAATATCACGCTCTGTCTTCTAGCCCTGCCCACTCCGCCTCCTCACATCTGCATAATTTGGAGGTTTTGTCCCCTCCTGTTTATTAAAAATAAAAACAGTTTACCGTATCTTGATATCTGTAGGACGGAGGATTTGACCTGAATACGGCCTAATGTCAACATGGTGACAGATGGAGACAAAATAAAGAGTGCAGAAGGAAATGAAGCTCACTGGAGCTCATTTTACAGACTTCAGCTGTACAGTGTACAGTATGCAGCCATTACTACCACACTCACAGGCTCTTATCCCTACTTGTGGATTAGCACTCAGACAGTGCACTCAGACATTTACTGAGGACCTGATAAACTGCTGCTGAAACAAGAACTGACTTGGCACGAAGCATTTCAAGTGTTGCTCGAATGATGTGAAGAGAGATTTGACTTGTGCAGAGTTACGTTCGACTCCTGTAAAGATGCAGACAAATGTTCACAACTCTGGGTCTCAAAGCGCTTGAGCTCCATATGTTTCAATGTGTATTTTCAACCCTGCCTGCTCAATTCTACATAACAAAAATGCATGCCAAACTAGATTAAAGCCTGAAGTCTTAAGAGTCATAAGAGATGTTGACCATATTGAATTTTATTAGTGTCATATGTGTTGTGATGCTACACCTGGAGGCTCAGAAAGAAGCTTCCTCATGATAATGCCCGTGAGTTCCAGACTTCAAGTGGATTTACTGAATGGCAATGAAAGGATTCTTGACTCATAAGAGGTACTCTTTATAGCAATAGCTACAATTCCTCATCTGTGCATGTACTATTGTTAATAAACTTTCAAATTAAAAGAACATTTTCCACTAATATGCAACTGTAACTGTATGCCCCACATGTCTGTTTCTGGAAATATCTCTCTTTCTGGTTGCCTCCTTTGTTTCACACTGTGAGATTAAATTTAATAACACAACTTCACATCAGTTTGACAAAAAAAAAAAAAAAAAAAAGAGTAGATTTTGAGAAAAAGAAAGTGAACTAAGAGGCAGAGAAAACAGAGGGGGCTGCAACAAAAATATATAAATAAATAAATGTTTGAGTGACAGCTGCAGCCTCCACATTACTTTTAAACAACAAACTTTGGTCTCCAATTTCCATTTCTCCCTCTGCAGCAAAATCTGTACACGTATACACACACACAGGCACAGACACACACATACCCATACAGAAAATGTCCATCAATATTTAAGCCGTCAGCAATATCTGAGCGTCAGTTTGGCTGCTTGACTCTCTGAGATGGTTAACTCCCTACACAGCACTGCTGGAGCTTTACTTCCCGCAAAAGGCGGTCTAATGACATCAGAGAGAGAGAGAATAGACAGAGGGAATGCATGCATGTGCGTGCATGCATGTGCGTGCATTACAGCGCAGAGGACGGTATGAATGAGGTTGAGAAGAAGAGTGAACGCAAACTATCCAGCGGTAGAACACGAGACAGACTCGAGTGATTGATTAAACAATGGCTGCTCATTAGAGAGAAACCAGCCTGAGGGAAGAAGGGAAGCGTGTGTGTGTGTGTGTGTTTGTTTGAGAGCTGCTGAATGGCCTGCAGCTGAAAGAAAGATAAAGACAGTGCTGGTGGATAGAGATATAAACTCACACAAACATACGCTAGTGCACGCACACACTAGCAGAACCCACGGACATGGATGAGAGTGTGGCTTTCGACCAGCTGCTATATATAGTGCATGGGTGAATCTAGGATAGCACATTACTGTTCTCTAGCTGACACACACACGCACACACACACACACACACCATCTGAACTGGTGGACTGAGAAGCCAGTGGCTCAGTACGAGAGAAACTTGACATACCATTATTTTGCTACACCCCACAACACACACACAGACACACACACATGCATACACACAGAGTGAGGCATACAGAGAGCACCCAACAAACACAGACACACACATCCATACCCCTGATTCACAGGATCACTCTCAGTATGCACTGCTTTATATTTAGACGTTGATATGCAGACACACAACTTCCAGTCGTGCAAAAAGCACACATATCAGTTTGTATGAGAGAGACGACTTGTGTGTGTTCATCTTCAGATATCTGTCAGAAACTGTATGTCTGCTACAACACAACCCAAACACAAAGCTGCGGCTGCATTCAGGTTTCAGATTCTGTAACTGCAAGAGCAAACTGCTTGGCAGTGATGTAAGATGAGGCTGGGTTGCAAGCCAGTACTTAACACAGTTAATGATGCATGATTGTTATTTACAGGAGTCACACCAACTTCATACTTTACACAACTGTCTGATATTAAAATACACGTGTGAGCATTTAGAGAACATTAAATGCATTTCTGGTGTGAAAAAGTGATGGCAGCTCAAGTCGCTCTCTCTCTCTCACACACACACACACACACACACAGACACACACACCTGTCTCTTACCCTTTTGGTGAAGTCCATTGCTTTGAGGATGGAAAGGTTGAGCGTTTCCAGAGAAGCCAGCACCCCCTCATAATCTCCCATGTGCTTGGCAAAGTAGTCTGTTTTACACACACACACACACACACACACACACACAAATAAATGCACACATACAACTTGTAGAGTCATAAAATAATTTGCAGTGGTTTGCCCAAAGTAGCTGATTTAATATCCTATATTTAAAAAAATATTTTGCATTTCAACTTGGAAGTACTTTTTAATAATAGATAAGCGAGGAAATGAGGGCAGTGGCAGGCATGTGTGTGTGTGTGTGTGTGTGTGTCAGCAGTCTACTTACCACAGAGTTCCTTAGTGTCAACATTACTATCACAGCATAGCAAAGGAGCGGCAGAAGGAAAGAAAGGAAAGGGAGACAGGAAAAAAGGAAAAAAAAGTAAGGAAAAGAATGGAGATGAGCCGGATCAGAAACAGAGGAAAGTTGTTTTTTTTGCATGCATCACACACACAAAAAGAGCTTGGCAGGCAGAGAGTGATCTAACAAGACTGTGGCATGAGTCTGAATCAATCCACTGCCATCATTCACGCTCAGTTCACTGTGTGGGGACTCATTTGGCAATGAATTTTTCACTGGTGTAAAGGAGACTTTCGCTGGTTGACTGACCAGAAGAGAGAAGAGAACACAGGAGGAGAAGTAGGATGGGAGAGAGCGGGATAGAAGAAGGGCGGGAATGAAGGAAGAAGGACGAGCCATCCAAGAGATGGATGAGATGCAAGTGATGACGGGAGAGCTGCAGTCTACAGGAGGGGACAGAATCACTCCATCTGTGCATCTCTTCATTATAATAATAAATCACTGCTCAGTAATTCCACACACGTAACAAGTGTTAAAAACACGGTAAAAAAATGCAATTTGAATATTTCAAAGACCATACGTTACATTGATCCTTGTTAGACAGCCTTATTTAACAGCCTCTGCTTTATTTTATTAAGCATTTGCGCGCTGAGTTCCTGCCAGAATGAATCCTGATCCATCACTGTGACAGATGGGCTTTAATAGCAGCAACCAAAAGTCTGGTTTTACCCAACAATAAATGCATTTTATTGTTTACTCACAGCATTTGCAGCTTAAACAGAATTTAGGGACGTCGGCATACTAAGTGTAATAAAGTTGTTCCAACTTTTTTTTTTTTTTTGCTGGTTAAAATGAAGGCGACAGATTGTTTACTATCCAAACGGTAGCTCCAGATGTGAGGCGCGCTTTCAAAGAGGACGCAAACCAGTAATTATGTCGTTCTCTGCGAGTGATGCAGCCGCCTATTGAGTTAGTAATGGGCTTCATAGTGCTTAAGATTCCACCTTATTACGAGCAATAAGAGCCGGCTTGTTTTTAGATGTTAGAGCATCCACTGGAGAGGTGAAAACTGCTGATAAGAGGCTGTGCATATTAAAGGTGAATTCCACCAGCTTGTTAAGAGGTGTTCTAACCTAATCTGTTGCAATCTAGTTTGAAACCTGCATTAAAATGTTTTTCAGGGGGGAAAAAAACTCACCTAATGAAAGATGCACTCACACTGCATTTTGAGAAATGTTTCTGACCCACACTTGAGACTAAAAACTGCTACAAATCATGCAGACCGGGGCGTTTGCGAATTGCAGTGTTTCACAATTCCGTTGCTGCACTAATCAGCAGAAGTGCTCGCCAAGCTTGGTAGTGATAGCTGATAAATTAAGACTCCGCTTACTCTTGTCCAAATATGGCACCAAAAAACAAACAAACAACAAAAAAAAAACCAGCATAATTGTGCCCAAAAACACGAAAGGCCTGATTATATTCTGGAGACGCGACAGCCGAGTATCCCTTCCTGTTCTTTGAAGTCTGACTGAAGTTCACTGCCTGGGGCGCATGTGCAGTTGGTGCATAAAAAACACTGTCAGGATATCTGCAGGGACCCTCGCACCGTCTGATGATGAAACTGTCTTGTACGCGTGTAAAGACAGACAAATATTTGTGTGACTCCAGTGACTTCTTTTGCAGGTGCTTTTGAACAAACTAAATTAAACTACTAAATTACACAGATTTGCAGGTGAGTCCAGTTATGTTCTGAAAAAAGACCAGAGGAGCTCTTGTTCTGCCTCATCCACAGAACAAAGTCGGTTCATGGAGGAAAAAGTCAAACCCACTGAGGCTTGCAGGGGAGATTTGAAGCCTGAAAGTGCAGAAGGCCGGAATGAGTGACAGATGGATAGATGATAAAGAGGGGGAGTGTTGATGGGTTGAGTGAGAGAAGGATGAAAGCTTGAAGAGCATGACAGAAACCTCAGAAAATGGCCTGATAGGACTGAAAGCTGAAGAGAAATGGGAGGAGACCGAAGAGTGACAGAGAGAGACGAACGGCTGGCAGCAGGACAACGCTCGGTCTCTGCATCCATCAACTTCTTGCTTCACACAGGAAATGCTTGCAGAGTTTCTGCTTTTATTCGGACGAATCGATAACCCTGTCGGCTGTCACGTGACACTCCTAAGGACTGGCATGCAACCATCAAATCTACTTAAACCTAATTAGAGCATTTTCTGACTGCATCCACTGCAGCAACTAAGATTTATAAAGCGAGACCATCTCCAAGCTCACTGACGATTGGCGGGCTGTTGCTCGGTCTGCTTATTGCACTCATGTGTGAAAAAAAAAAATTTAAAAAAAACCTGAGCAGGGAGGAGGATTTATATATTAAACCTAATTCAATTCTACAACAGCGATAAAGGTCAGCTCTTGTTCTGCCTGGTTTCATTTTATTTGAGGGCCTGCAGGTTTGGGTGGTTGTGTAATTGAAGAGAGTTGCACTTCTGATTACTCAGATCCCACTGTGTCAGCATACTTCTCCTGAGCTGACTGGCTAATTATAAAGGGTCAATAAATTGATTCGGTGAGAATCAAAATAAAATGTCCTGGGATTGGCTGTGAGGAGGTTAATGCCTGGAGGGTTAAGAGGAGGAGAGAGAGGAAGAGAAAGGGGGAAGATGTGAAAACTGGTAACAATGACTTTCCTCAGTTTCTATGCTTCTTTCATCATTTTCCTCACTCGCTTTTTCCCCTTTATGTCTGCTCCTGTTTCTTTTTCTCTTTTATTATTTTGGCATTTTTATATTTAAAAGTGTCACTTGATGTAAAGGGCTTTGGTGCAAAAGGTTCTCCATAAAAAGAGCTTTCAGAGGTGGATGTGACATTTCCTCACTGCAGGGTAAATCATATACATCCTACCTCAGCATGCACGCGCGCGCACACACACACATAGTAAGAAAAAGCAGAAATGTTGTGGTGCAGCAGGAAAGCAGCAGCATGCGCTGTCATTTTCATAATTGATGGTGCAGTGGGATCAAAAACAAAACACGGCACAGTGTGCACGCAAACACGCGCACACGTGTAAATTTACTGTATTCATCTTTATTTCATGCACTTATGCATGCATGAAGTACGCTGCGCGCAAACACACACGCGGACAAACGTGCGGTAACGATGCTGACCTGGTGTTGTCGGAGTCGATGGTGTGGAATAACTTCTCCAGCTCCTCTTCATTCAGCGTGCCGTCAGAGAAGAATGCTTGGAATTCATCCAGAGACAGCTTCCCATCATCTGCAGGAAGTATGACACCATCAAAGCTCTGAGGACATTTATTTGTAATTTAAACAATATTACAAGGACCTGTCGTGTTAAATAACCATGTAAACCTCAGCCTGCCTGCTGCTTCTAAAGAGGATAAAAGGAGATAAAGTGACATCACAGGTCATTATTGAAACCTGCTACAGCTCTGAACTATAATGCTGCATAACAATATCTTCATCAAACCTAATCTCTTTTATAACCAGCATTTGTTCCTGAAGGCATCTGGAGATTTTGAATATTTTCGAGTTATATGGATTACGTTTCAGTGAAGACACACTTCACAGATATGTGTGTGTGCTTTTTTATATGACTGGAAATTTGACAATACCTACCTGCAAGGGCAAATTTATCCTGATTTTAGTGAGTTCTGTGACTTTTTCACTAAAAAACCCCCCAAAGATATTCACTTCATTGTAGTAGAGATAGAGCAATCAAAATTATAAATAATGGCAACACTGTTGTCATCTATGCCTTGTGCTTGCTAATCAAAACACAACCAAACAAGCATACCACCTAAGCTAAAACCCAGCTTGGCGATATTGTAACTGTAACCATATCAGCATTAAGAGCTAATAGCTGTGCAGCTTCGCAGAGGCCCGTGCTCTTATTCAAAGTGTAGGTCGCAGACAACCCCCAGTGTCTCAGCATGACATTTCACTTTTCATCGTTTTCAGTCTTGCCATCGCTCTTAAATCACGAAGAAGCAGCTAAAAGCCACCAGCTGTGAATTTTGACTCGCAGCTCATCTCTGTGACAATAAGCTGGTGGAGATGGTTTTTGTTCAGCTGATAAGCATCTCCAAAATCAAACCACTCGTCTCCTCTGACCTGGAGACAGTCGCTCACTCTTTATCTTTTCCCTGCTGTAACAGTCAGTGCTTCAGCCTCACTCAAAGCTCTTTATCAGATCTGCCACTTGTACTCAAAGCAGCCCAAAAACAGTCACGTGTCTGTCATTTAAAAAGGTGATCACTGCTCGATATTTACTCATATACTGCTAATGCAATACTCGTTTATCAATCTGTGAATCAAAGCCAGTTTAATACCTGTTTGCTTTCCAGTACTGACGTGCGCACTCACGCATCCTTGGCATGATCACCGCCTCCAGCTCTTTCTCCAGCTGCTGTGAAATCAATCCAGCATGCACTCAAGTCTGCTAAAAACCTTCAGATGAATCCTTGCTGTCTGTCTGTGTTGCACTTTGGTAAGCACACAATTGTGATTATGTTTCAAAACCCCAAGGCCTTTTGGGGTTGCACTGATAACCAAAGCACTCAACAATACTCAATTTCCAGCCTTCTTATGTAACATCCAATAATAAAAAAAAAAAGGTCTAGAAAAAGAAAACAAGGACAAGTCCATCCTCCCTCTGCCTCGGGGCCTCCTCAATGCCTAAAACATCTTGCCTACAAGGCATCCTGAAGCCAACCCAATCACATACAGGAGACGCAGCTCTACTCTGAGCCAATTTCAGCTTATACATCTCTTTCTTTATGACATGCATCAGGTCTATGGGCCCTTTAATGATAGATGTGTTTATTATGCAGGAATTAAACTCATATTCAATATTTCTGCAGTACATAGTGTACCACTAACTGACCAAGACTCTTGCATATTAACCTCCATCACTCAATAGGGCCTGAAGATGACCAATGCATCTGTATTCTGCATATGCATCAAAACAACAATGGAAATTATTTTTCCAAACAGTTGTTTCAATTTATTGTCCCTGAGGTGAACTGCGTTGTGGGTCTGCAGTAGGAATTGTTTATTCACGGCATTGACTCTGTTCTGTATTTGCTTGCTAGCACTGTATTCCCGACTGACTGTCTCACCACATGATGCATAGCTATATCAAATATTAATTTCCTTGCCCTCTAAGTGTGTTTGTCCTTGAGTGTGGCTCACTGGATACAGCAAGTTGAGCCACGGGACCACTGCGGAGTACTGGGAAAGCTCAGGGACAGGAGGGCTGCATCCTTGCAAAGGGCTGAATTCAAATGCGCTGCTCTTAAGTCTGCCTCATCTATCCCCTCTGCTATTTCTCAGTTTCAGGATTAGGGAAGTGTGTGTTTATGAATTCCTTATTTAAAATCAAGAAGCATCTATTTTTCTAAATTCTCACTTCCATTCTTCTGCTGCTGCTGCTTTCTCTTTTGTTTCTCCCACTCCGGCCCAGTCAGCTGAACTCTCTGTTAGCCTGTTTTAGAGCCATTTGAAGTCTTTTCTTTCTGAGTGGTGGTCAAACTCTGGCAAGATTGAAACTGTCAAAAACTTTCAGGAACTCCACAGCACCTTACACTCTTTTCAGCTCCATCTCATGCCTCCTTTCCTCCTCACTTTATATTTTTCTCCCTATTAAGTCTCTCCATATCTTTCAGCTCTCTCTTTTTCCCCCACCTCCTTGTTAGAGCAACAAAGTAGCCGCTGTCTCTCAGATGTTTTTCCATGTCGATTTCTGCTGCACACAACAATTCTGAGTCAGAAACGCCTTTCGTTTGGTGACGCTTGGCATAACCTTTCCACGACAGAAGGCGTGTTTGTTTGAGGTGGACTTCTGAAATGCCACTTCTTGTGTTCATATTCCCACTGTCCCTGTCCACCAGGGCTCAGCTGTGAATTTAGACTCTGTGGTCATGACTATTTCTAACCTGGCCTTCTCTGGTGCAGCAGTGAAGCAGCACAGAAAGCACTGGTGTTTAATTCAGCGGTGACCCAATTTACAGCCAGCTAGCCCACTTAGGAATTCTCCAGTAAGACACCGCTCAAGCAAAGCAGACAGTGTGCTAACCCGATTTTCAAAAGCATGAAATACTCCCAAATTACACATCTACAAAAAAGCCTACAGTTTCTGTGATTCATGGCTTATCCTGTAACCACTGCCACATACTCAATCGTGCCTTTTTTATCACAATAATCTCTCACACGTGTAACCACTCCCTTGTTCTCCTTCGAGAGTTTAATTTTTTGTATTCCCCTAATAGGAAATTCAAGCTCCACAGTCCGCTCCTAAACAGCGTCTATGGATCATTTCTGCTGAGTCCCGATGCTGCAGTTCATCCTGCAAACACCACTATAAATAATGTACAACAGCCCTGACATCCACTCGCCTCCAAAAACCAAGCCAGTCAGCAGCAGACGGGTTGATGTAACAGCCAACAGCATCCTGTCTCAACTGCAGATTGGCACAATTTGCTGAAATTGCCTTTATTTTACGCTCCTAAAATGGTCAACAGAGGGAAATCATCCTGACGCACAGGAAATTACCCGGACTCAGAAAAGTATTCTAAAACAGCGGGGAGGAGACGAGGTGCAGGCCGGGCACAACTGAGAAACTGAAGCTGGAGTAACTCTTGAATGTGAAACAAATTCTGTTGTTTCCACTCGTGTCTGCAGCAAACGCACACACACACACACACACACACGTACACACAGCGTATATATGCTCTTAAAACTCCCCGTTACACATTTACTTTTATTAAAGGGAGAGCCAGGCCAGAGAAATAAATGTCTGTCATCTTTATAGAGTCCTTAAAGTGCATCAGCTGCAAAATAGTTCATTTTCTCTGTAGCTTGAAGTTGTTTATGTTAGGTCACGGTCACAGTACTGTGTAAAAGTCTTGGGCCGCCCCTTATTTCTTTATGTTTCGCTTGGAAATAGGTGCAGTGATTTATTGAAACATGTACAAACATGCACGGAAATACAGTTATACAAGCAAAAAGGACAATCTGTTGAGTTCTGATGAGCTTAAAAGTCAATATGTGACCACCTTTATACTTCAACACAGCCTGAACACTTTTTTTTCTTTGGGTAGTCTTAAGCTTCTTGAAGGACTTTCAAAGCTCTTCTTTGGATGTTCTTGCCTTTTGTTCCATTCTCTGTTAAGATGACCCCACTCTGCTTCAATAATGTTGAGGTCTGGGCTCTGTGGAGAGCCAAAATCTGTTCTGGATTCTTAATTCCATCAATTTTGACAACATCCCCAAGACTGCCGGCCAAACTGCAGCCACAAGCCATGACAGAGCCTCCACTGTGCCTTAAAGATGGCTGTAGACGCTCACTGTTGGACCTCTTTCGTGACCCCTCCTCTGTACATCTTAACGATGATAAATTTCACATTTGGATTCATCACTCCATAAGACCTGTTGCCACCGATTTTCAGTCCAGTTCTTGTCTAATTTCAATTCAATTCCCTTTGAGGAACAGTAGATGAAGGGGCCACATGTCTCATATCTCTCAGGTCCGGTCTTACTTACGCAAGTACGTAATGAGCGAAAAGCAGCCAATGGCCAAAGAAATAAAGTCCTTCATTGTGGAGTTGTTTCATTAGTAAGGTGTGGTTATCTTTCAGGACGCTTCTTGAACATTTAGGGTCATGTGAGACATTTTGCTTGAGGACTCAAGAATGTTTGCAGATGGGTCTATGGGTGCTCATATAATATATCATACTGTAAGGGAATGTTCTGTTTTGATTATTTTATGGTCACATTGCAACATTGCATAGAAAACATCAGGAATGCTGCAGAATGCTTCCTGCAGGGCATCAGGTAATGTTCATGAAGAGAACTTCTATTTGGTTCCTATCTGGTTGTCTGGGAATATGTTACATCTGCCTAGTTACTTTATGGATTAATGTAGTATACAAAAAATACAGTGTAATCAGTTTATGCATTAATATGAGTTGTTATAAGCTGAACCACCTAAGTACAAGTGCAAAGTAGTTCTACCTCAACTACATCCACTAAGGCTGTATATGCCTGGTGCCATCACTCAAATACAGGATCTAGAAACTTGTTTCACCAATTAAATGCAATGCAAGGCTTTCAGAGAACACATGGGCAAACATCTGAATACATAAACATGCACACAAAACAAATAAAAAGAGAAATAAAAGGTGGATAGAGCCAGTGGGTTCTCTACCTAAGATCTCTGCAGCTCTGATGTGGTGCACAGCACATTGTTCAAGCGCCGCAGGTGTGTGTTTGGGAGTGAGATTTCTATAATTTAATTATGCTGTGCCAAGGTCCCGTGCATTAGCAATATAGGATGCTGTGTTAGTACAAAATTATTTTTAAAAAAGGCTTCAAACTACATGAGAACAGCACTCAAGGGAACTCGGCAAACACTGTCTGAGCTGCAGTGGGGGGGGGGTGGCTTTATATTTAGGTGAGCCCAACCTTTAGTGAGAAGTGTGTAATAGTACACACAAGCAAATGTAAATGAGGGAGTAGGTGCCAAGTGGTATTTTAGCACCCAGTGCATCTTGCACAGGTGGAATGAGAGGAACAAATGGGAAAAAATTTAAATGGTAAACAATGTGTGTGATCTGCTTCTCGCCCTATCTCCAGCCCCCCCGCAACCCCGAAAAGGATAAGCGGAATAGAATGGATGGATGGATGGATGTAAGGGATGTGTCACAGCCCTGAATGATTAAAGGCCTACATTAATTAGGTATTGGAGACCCTGTAATAATATACATGCAGAAATAAAAAAACTCTTTGCCCCATTCATCCAAACCACTGATGGATATGCAGGTAGCTGCCCCCATATACTGTAAGTCTACATATTATGAATCAAAGTTTATGAGGCTATGGAGTTTTGTCTATCATCTGTGGTAAGTAATGTCAGGGGACTATGCTATCTCCTTTCTTGTTCACCTTCTACACTTCAGAGTTCAAGTCCAGCTTCTTATTCTGTCATCTACAGAAACTCTGTGTGTGTTTGTGTTTGTGTGTGTGGGTGTGGGGGGGGGGTGCCTCTCAGAGGATGACTACTGGTGGCCTGGTGAATCTTTTTGAAGTGGTATAGGGGAAGCTACAGATGAATGTGACCAAGACAGAGGAGATCAAGGTGGACTTGAGGATCAGGAAGGATGCCTTAGTTGCAGGTCAGCATCAGTGGGAGTGATTTGAAAGTTATTAAATCCTCCAAGTATCTGGGAATTCATTTCACAACTAAGGCTTCATCAACACCAATGAAGCCTTAGTCAGGCCCAAGGGCCTAAGCCAGAGACATTATAGAATACAGACCAAGTACACAAATCTACACAAATCCTGAATTAAAAAACAACAGAAAAGATGGTTATTCGTCATGCTTCCTTGGCTAAATTATATTGCCATTTGATTTGCTGCATTGTGCTTCTTATCTGCACAAACACGATGGCCTGTACCACTTTAACACTTGAATTATGGAAATCTCTATCGGACACACACACACACACACACACACACACAGTGTAAATATTTGTTACATTCTAGTGTATATATTTTGTTACATTTTATATTATATTTTGGCTACGTTTTGTTAATTATTCCACTTCAATTTATCTCAGAGTCCATTCTGATTATATTCTTGATTATAGTCCTTAAATCACCCAATTCATACCCTCATCTTGCACTATGGTGTAAGGGTAGTCGTCAAAGCCCTAGTTGTACCTTGTATGTAAAAAGCTAATTCCATATTTATCCATGTTTACTCATTGTTAACCAATTAGCTGCTTTGGTTTTAGCTGCACTGTGGTGTATTCATTGGAAAACATTTTTTTTCAAATCTGTTTGTCAGTGACTATATAACAGGAATAGTACTCAACAGTTGTGATGTAAACCCATGTTCATTTCTTACAAAGCTGCTGGGGCATCATTGTGGCCCTAATGAGGGCACATAAACAAGGTGGCATTTAGAAACCCCTTCTTTCATCGACCTTCTTCATTTTGAAAATACCACAAAGGAAATGGTGTATCTAAAGCCCCCTCTGTTCAGCCAAACATGGAAAAATGCAAATCTACATAACATCCACGGAGTCACAAATTACAGGTGGTGAAAATGCCATCTGCAAATGCCGTCATTTCCAGGCTGTCTCACAACAGAGCAATCACTCAAGATTAAATCAGAATTTGTCTCCTTTGTAAACACAAACACTGGACCTTTATTGGAAGAGTGATCTAATCCATTTGATTGCAGAGCAACCAACAAGAAATAAAAGTCTTGATAAAATTTGCTGATGTCACTGCCACTCTGATCACTTTACATGTATCTTTATATTTTTGAGCCTGCATGAAATTCTGATTTGGCATTAGGACCTTAAAATGCTAAATGCTAAGTAAGTAGGTACGTAGGTAAGTACGTAGGTAGGTACGTAGGTACGTAGGTAGGTACGTAGGTACGTAAGTAGGTACGTAGGTACGTAGGTAAGTAAGTAGGTACGTAGGTACGTAGGTAAGTATGTAGGTACGTAGGTACGTAGGTAAGTACGTAGGTACGTAGGTAGAGTAGGTACGTAGGTACGTAGGTAGAGTAGGTACGTAGGTACGTAGGTAAGTAAGTAGGTACGTAGGTACGTAGGTAAGTAGTAGGTACGTAGGTACGTAGGTAAGTGAGTAGGTACGTAGGTACGTAGGTAGTAGTGGGTACGTAGGTACGGTGAGTGAGTAGGTACGTAGGTGCGTAGGTGAGTGAGGTACGTAGGTACGTGGGTAAGTGAGTAGGTACGTAGGTACGTAGGTGAGTGAGTAGGTACGTAGGTACGTAGGTAAGTGAGTGGGTACGTGGGTGCGTAGGTAAGTAAGTAGGTACGTAGGATACGTGAGGTAAGTAAGTAAGTGGAGTACGTAAGTAAAGTAAGTAGTGGATGGTACGGAGGTGAGTAAGTAAGTACGGAGTGAGTAAGTGAGTGAGTACGTGAGTGCATGAGGTGAGTAAGTAAGTGGAGGTAAGTAAGTGAGTGCGTGAGGTGAGTAAGTAGAGTACGTAGGTAAGAGTAAGTGAGACGGAAGAAAGTAAGTAAGTACGTGAGTAAGAAGATGTGAGTAAATAAGTACGTGAGTAAGTAAGTACGTGAGTAAGTAAGTACGTGCGTGAGTGAGTACGTAGTAAGTACGTAAGTAAGTACGTAAGTAAGTACGTGAGTAAGTACGTGAGTACGTAAGTACGTAAGTACGTAAGTAAGTAAGTACGTAAGTACGTAAGTAAGTAACTTACTGTGTGGGTTTTTGAAATATTTGATTGTAACGGTTACTGCAGGGGATAAAGTGGGCCAGAACGATTTGGAGCGGCAAATGAATTACTGTCAAATTAACAAATTTTTCATGTACTGCAGCCTGTTGTTGCTTCCAGTGATGGCATAGAGATACTTGCTCAGTAATGAGGAAATAATAACCCCATCACATCTCCTTTTCCTTCTTGTCCCTGTGATGTGTTCATTGCGCAGATGTAAATAAAGCTGTGGTTTAGAATCTAGCTAGCACTACAGAAGAGGAGTGAGCATGAATGGAGCCGCCTAACATTTTCTTTTATCGTTGTTTGTCCATTGTTTTTAAGTGGTAGGTAGTTACAAATGCAGGTTTTCAAAGAACTCAACAGATATCAGTAACACACAAAGTTTCTGTGCAGTTTGTCACAAATTGTGTCTGCTAGCTAAATACAGCTGCTGGATTTCCCCGGGACAGACCTGTGATATTCTCGGAGAAGGAGAAAGATGTAAGAAAAGAGGACAGCAGAGGAAGATGGGAGTTTATTTTTCAAGGTAAGGACTGAAATTTTCATTATAAAATATGTTTTTCAAACATACTGAAGTATACTAAAATACCAGGCAGTTTAATGCAGGCCACATTGGTTACTTTGCAGTACTGTGGAGAGGTTTACAGTGAAGCTCTTTGTTGATCTGGTGCAGAGGGACTGTGGTGTTCATGGTCAATGTTAGGTTACATCAAGGGTAGCAGACCAATTTAAATTTAAGGTGATACCCTTCATTCTAGCTTTAAAGCTTGTATAACGTCTGCTTATACGCGTCTTATTGAATTCAGCGGGCTAAATCCACAGAGAGCAGCGAATACTGGAGCAGCAGCACATGTGAGCCGATCACAGCCTGGATGCAAAGAAAAATCTACTGGAGTTCAAAAAACAAATTATTTGTGACTTATTTCCAGGCGATCTTTCTCCCCATGCACACACCACTACAACCTGCTCTCAGGCACTTTAACCCCACCAGTTTCTTGGTGGCAGATTATCAGTAAGAGGGGGAAGATATTCTGAATGGCAGTGATGAACAGAACAGAAGGGAGAAGTGGATGACAAATCACAGCAGAAAATAAGTGTTTATGTTGGATCAGAAATGATCAGATGCAATCACTTCTCCAGGCCAATGTGCGTCTGTGTGCGTGAATTGTGAAAGCAGTTTACAACAAGCACTTCTGAAGGACGTGGAGTTTTGGGGCAGCTTAACTGGGTCGGGTACGGTTCAATTCAAATTTATTTATATAGCACCAAATCCCAAGAGTCACGTCAAGCCATGTAAAGACAATCCAGTAATCACAGAGAAAACCCAACTATCAAAACAACCCCCTATGAGCAAGCACTTGGCGGCAGTGGAAAGGAAAAACTCCCTTTTAACAGGAAGAAACCTCCAGCAGAACCAGGCTCCGGGTGAGGGGAGAGAGTTCCTATGCAATGCTACTTATTTCAGACACAAAGTTACATTTCATTTATCTTTGGGTCTACTGAGGAAAAAAGTCTGACTGTGCCTCTTTTCTGCCAACGTCTTGCAAAAATAAATCATACAACCCAAACTAAAGTTCATTGTTTAATGAGTGTTTCAAAGTAAGCACTGCAGTAACACCAACACAGACAATTTTTGGTACTAATTCGGCCCCTGTGGTAGCGCTCTTCAAATCTTGGTTTCAAAGCCTTAAACTATTCCCCGCTCTGGAGTAATAAAATCTTTTTTGCATCAGCACGTGGCGGCTCTCTTTGAATGGCGCCAAGGGAGGCCATGTTGTCTGGACAACCGGGACCGGGGGTGGGGTGGGGGTGGGGGGGTTGAGGTTGGACATTCTTGGGTGAAGACGTCAGAGTTTACTACACAAGATACTCACCTCTACAGACCTCGAGTGCTCGCTTGCGTTGGAGAGAAAGAGGAAGAAATGGAGTGCGAGGGGACGGTCAGAGCGGTGGACCTACTGCGCTAACTGCTCTCCCTTTTCTCAGTGTAGAATAAAGAGAAGCAATTAGCACTTCCTTCTTCCTGCTGCGCTCCACATCCTGCACACAGCAGCAACATACCGAGGAGGAAGAGAGAGTGAACATGCCTTCGCTGCTCTTTCCTTCTGACACGCACACACACACACACACACACACACACAGTCGTGTCTTTCCCTTAATTTAATTTTGTTGTTTGACAGACGACAGTTAGTCTTGGTTTCCTCTCTGCAGGCTCTCCTCTCGTCTGCTGTTCTTACCGTTTAGCATTATTTTGGGGGAGCAGTATGATGGGTTGTCATAGCAACAGGAAGAGGGGATTTGACCCTCCTTTCAGGATATCACATCGCATTCTCTCCCTCTGCACCATTAACACACACACACACAGACACACACACTTTTCCCGTTTTGGTCTCTCCTTCATTTCTTTCCCATCTTCTTATCTTCACCTCCCGCTCTCATAACTCAGGCTCCTCTTCATTTAGCCATTTCTTGTCCTTTCACCCCCCCCCCTTGCTCTCTTTATTGCTTCTTCATCCAGTACCATCTCCTGTGTCAGGGAAAGTTAGATTTCCATGAGGTAGGTCGCCATTTGGTAGAGAAAAGTGTGTCTCGGGTGGGAGTGTGTTCATGTGCGTGTTTATGTGTGTGTATGCATGCTCAATGCTGCCAATGAGCTGCTTCATCTGATAGATGGGGAACAGGAGTGATTTTCACTGAGCTGTCAGATCTCGTCCTTTCTCCCTATCCATCACTGCAGTCCACCTGGAACACACACACACACACACACACACACACACACACACACACACGGCCTTCTCTCAAGTTTTTAAAAAAAGTAACAGCGACGTCTTACTTTCCAACCAATCAACTCATCTGCTGAAGTATCCTTTAGCGAGTCGCTGAATTAAAGGCAGCTCCATATTTACAATTAACACGACATCATCCGAGCAGCTGAAGCCACAGTCAGATCCTGGGTATCACGTGAATATTCTCTGACAAAGTCCAACAAACTCGGTTCATTTTGGGTCACAGGAAATCCCAGACACCCGGCAGCACGACCGCAGATCATTTCGCCACTGTTCTGCAAACTGGGTCATCAACAGACTCACACTGCACGCAGAGTACTAACTGCAACAGCAGCCAGCCATATTTGCTCTCCTAATAATGTCTTTTTAACGGCACGATAATTTAGAGGAAAACTTAATGCACATTTCTAATATAAAATGTATTTCCATACGCAAGATAAATTTAACATGACTTAAACAATGAATAAATCTGAATGAGACAGGAAAAGGATGAGTGCTTTTTCAGCTCGTGGTTTTACTGTCTGTGAAAAAAGAAAAAGGAGAAAATTTTGCACCCTTCTCTCTCCCTCTCTCTTACTTTTGGAGGTCACCAACCTTGGAGGTACTGCATGGGTGCAAAAGCAGATTAAGAGCCCTGTCAGGGACTCTCTCATCCATTATGTGTGATAAAGTCCTGAAAGGTTCCTTAGAAACAGCCAAGGAAGTAGCCGTGTGGTGGAAATGTTAACCAGATGTAAATTTGCCACATCAGCCAGTTGGTCCTGGAGCTTTGAGCCGTTTCCCCTGGAAAACTTTGAAAGCACTTCAGATAAAGGCATCGAGGAGGCATCAGATGCTGGAACCATGTGGCCAGTGCTCTTTAAGGGTGAGCCAAGGCCCCTCTTGTTGATTCCACTTAGGCTCAAACATCCAAAAGTTTAATACTGCCAAGAAATGAGGATTAAATGGCATGCCTTTCATGCTTTTTTTTAAAATGAAGTGTGTAATTATGTCTTCCAACTAACTTAAACTCAACTTAGAATTAATCCATTAAAAACAAACAGGAGTGAGTGCCAGTTTGTGCAACCAGCCACGAGAGGCTGAGACGTCCCCCCCTAATCGCCTTTTATGTACGTGGCCAAAGACCGACCACATACATAGCGCACCAAATGCAGAGGAGAAGAGAACTCAGCGTTTGTGTGTTATGGAGGCAAAGTTTTATTTAATACCTGCACCTTCAGACTCAAGATATAAAAGGACCGCGCCTCTGTTTTATCATCTGAGAACGGTTCTCCTTCACCAAAGAAGTAAAAAGGCGAAGGAAAGAGATAAAAACAAGAGGAAACACTGGCACAGTAGCCTTCCCCAGATGGAAGGAGCTCCAGAGAGAGAAGGATTTTAATAGCGATGCTGAAGTCACCTGCTTCCTGCTCAACAGGTTTAATGTTTTTGAGCTCTCTTGGCCGACTAAAGCACAGTCACCCGTATACTGCAACAGCTAGCTTTACTAGTAGTCTACTAGCACCGTTAGAAAGGTTCTTTTTTGTTGTGACAAAAAAACCAAACAAATAAACAAACAAAAATGTGGTTAATCCATGTCACATTTTAAATAACGATGCATATAACTGATTTACACTGATTTGTCAGTGACTTATAAGTTGGGTTACCTGTGCGCTGCTCTGGTTCTTCCTGGTTTGAGCCAAAGAGGAGGCGGAGGGTGGAGCTGGTTTAAGTGCAGAGGCCGGTCAAATCGGACTTCACCATCTGTTGTGACCACATGGGAGGGGGATGGGTTCTTTATTGTTTTTTAAATATAGGCATTTATATAGACTTCTTTTACGGGCCCACTAATTTCTTAAAATAGATTATTTTTATAAGTTTGTATTTGTCAATATCATTTTTTTTGTCCTTTTTTTGGGTTCGATAAAACCCACAGTTTTTGAAATTATACTTCTGCCTACATGATTTTGGCTGCTTGGCCCATGATAAGCAGCCACTGCAGCTGGGATTATGCACTGGAATTGAAAATCATTAAGGTAACTGCATTTTGGATTTCAGGTCCCTGCGAGCGAATTTTTCTGACTTCGGTGAATGAGAACAAACAGCAATCAACCAAACAGCTTTCTGATCATTGTGAGCAGCACGTCTGACAATAAAGAACTTTAATCGCTGCCGTGGTTGAAGGAACGCTTTCCAATACTGACAACAACATAAATACACTTCCACTCAAAGAGCCACAGTCACCACCATCTTTCTGCCCCCCATCTCGACATTGTAAGCTCGGCTGTGATCTATTCATCAACTTTGTCTGAACATCTAGTAAGGCATTCATGCAAATACTAATGCGCTAAAGCATCACTGTCTTCCCAGTTCTTAATAAAAACAGAAATGTGGGTCATAATTTGTCTTAATGAGAAGGATATATTCCTCTCTGCATCTCACTGGTGACAAATGATTCCCAGGTGGAAACTATACACTGTGAATGAAGAGATGAGGCGCAGTAGATGATCAGTCACTCTTATCTATTTTCTGTCTCAGCGGAGAGTAGAATGATGTGTAATCATCATCAGGCTGCTGGTTGAACATAATGTTATTATTAGATGAGTGTGGCTGGGTGCAACAGCATGGAGACGATGGGTACGTATGTGTACAGTTCAGGAGTAACTGTGTGTGTGTGTGTGTTTGGGGGTCTATCCTAATGATGAGTAATCCTAGGTGATGACAGATAATAGCAGCCTGTCAGTGCACGAGTGAAGATGGTGCATTCAGATGCCTACCTCCTCTGTGGATCCCACCATCTGAAACCCATTGGCAGCCTCTTCTGCTTCAATCAGCCCTCTGGGGAGGCCTCATTTACACAAATGGTGTTTTATGGTTCCTGTTACAGCCAGATACGCTACTTCACCAGTCAGTAATTGACTACCATTGCCCACAGTGGTGTTTTTTGTTTTTTTTTAATGCAGTGTGATGGTGTTTAATGGCAGATAATAGAATGTCAGCACACTAAACAAGGTCATTTCTGCACGTCACATTGGCCCTCTTTGTTGTTACTGTTATCGCTCAGCATCCTGCTGCTTCGGCAAATTAACGAGCTTTCCAGAAAAGCTATTTATAATGTGCTAATGTATAGAATGATTTGTTCTCGTTTCAAGCATCAAAGCCTCTTTTTTTATTCAAAATGAAGCACTTTAGATATATGCTGCTAGCTGTTGTCACTGACTGGACAGGATTACTTTTTTGCACACTTTTCTGAACCATGGCTTTCCAATTTAACTACTGCAGTTGGGTTTAATCACTAAAACCTTCCAGCTGCCACAACTTTACAGAAGCAAGAGAGAAGTTTGAGGTATTAGCAAGTTTTTCTGCAAACTTTCTCTGCTTTGGGATTTGGCTGTCAGGCTATGAAGTCAAGGCTGCTGGCTCCAACCGCAGATTAGTGGAGGCTGCACGGGGGCAGCAAAAGTTGGTTTGAGGATAATTTTATGACCAACACTCCATGAGATAGTTCCAAGGCAAAAACCACTGCTGACCAAAAAGAAGACAAAAGCTTGTCTCACATTTGCCAGAAAAAACATCTTAATTATCCTCAAAACTTTGGGGACAATATTCTGAGGGCTGATGAGACAAAAGCTGAACTTTTTTAGAAGGCTTGAGTCCTATTACATCTGCATAAAGGACATCACACCAATAGTCAAACACGGTGGTGGTAGTGTGATAGTCTGGGCTGCTTTGCTGCTTCAGGACCCGGAAACCTGTCATAACTGAAGGAGCCATGAATTCTGCTCTCTTCCAGGAAATCCTGAAAGAAAATATTTGGCCATCTGTTCGTGCCCTGAAGCTCATGCTCACTTGAGGTATACAGCAGAAAAAATGACGTGAAACACACCAGCAAGTCCGCCTC
The DNA here is from genome assembly GCA_024447675.2 of Pterophyllum scalare. NCBI lineage: Eukaryota > Metazoa > Chordata > Actinopteri > Cichliformes > Cichlidae > Pterophyllum > Pterophyllum scalare. Next base: position 43,754 of record JAMQGT020015283.1, on the reverse strand, counting down.
TGAATGGTTAAGAAAAGAAAAGAAAAGAAAAAAAATTGAAGTTTTGGAGCCCATTCATCCATCCATTCTCTTCCGCTTATCCGGGGCCGGGTTGCGGGGGCAGGAGCCTAAGCAGAGAAGCCCAGGCCTCCCTCTCCCCAGCCACCTCCTCCAGCTCATCCGGAGGGACCCCAAGGCGTTCCCAGGCCAGCCGAGAGAAATAATCTCCCCAGCGTGTCCAGGGTCTACCACGGGGCCTCCTCCTGGTGGGACATGCCCAGAACATCTCACCCAAGAGGTGGCCAGGAGGAATCCTAATCAGATGCCCGAGCCACCTCAACTAGCTCCTCTTGATGTGGAGGAGCAGCGGCTCTACTCTGAGCCCCTCCCGGATGGCCGCAGTCTTCACCCTATCTCTAAAGGAGAGGCCAGACACCCTTCAAAGGAAACTCATTTCTGCCGCTTGTATTCGCGATCTTATTCTTTCGGTCACTACCCAAAGCTCGTGACCATAGGTGAGGGTAGGAAAGCGGTAAATCGAGAGTTTTGCTTTTACACTAAGCTCCCTCTTCACCATGACAGACCAGTGCAGCGTCCGCATCACTGCAGAAGCAGCTCCTATCCGTTTGTCAATCTCCCGCTCCCTTCTCCCATCACTCGTAAACAAGACCCCGAGATACTTAAATTCCTCCACTTGAGGCAAGAACTCTTCCCTGAGCCGGAGAGGACACGCCACCCTTTTCCGGCTGAGGACCATGGCCTCAGACTTAGAGGTGCTGATTCTCATGCCAGCCGCTTCACACTCGGCTGCGAACCATTCCACTGCGAGCTGGAGGTCACCCCCTGATAAAGCCAACAAGACTGCATCATCTGCCAAAAGCAGACTCTGAGGCCACCAAGGAAGAAGCCTTCCGCCACCTGGCTACGCCTAGAAATTCTGTCCATAAAAATTATGAACAGAATCTGTGACAAAGGGTAGCCCTGGTGGAGTCCAACACCCACAGGAAACAAATCCGACTTATTACCGGCTATACGGACCAAGCTCTCACTGCGGTTGTACAGAGACTGAATGGCCCGCAACAACGGGCCAGACACGCCATACTCCCGCAGGAACCTCCCACAGGATACCTCGAGGGACATGGTCGAATGCCTTCTCCAAGTCCACAAAGCACATGTAGACTGGTTGGGCAAACTCCCACGTACACTCGAATATCCTTGAGAGGATAAAGAGCTGGTCCAGCGTTCCACGACCAGGACGAAAACCGCATTGTTCCTCCTGGATCCGAGGAAGTTTTTGGAGCCGTCCAGTCAAAGTCCGGACTTAAAGCTGATTGAGAGCCACAATTCCTCCACAGTGGTGTAAAAGACTCATTGCTGGTTATCACATACGCTTGATTGCAGTTCTTGCTGTCAAGGGTGGCACAACCTGTCATTAGGTTTAGGGGGCAATTAATTTTTCACGCAGGGCCAGGTAGGTCTGGATAACTTTTTCCCTCAATAAATGAAATCATCATTTAAAAACTGTACAAACATCTCGGACGCACTATCATTACACATCACCACACAGCAGGCCATGCTATTTTTTTAGACAATTAGAAATATTCCTAAAAGATTGCATGAAAATCTGTCACTCACAGCTCATGAAATGATGCGGTGAGAGGGAAGCAGAGCAGGAAAGTTGTGGGACAAGTACAAAACCTAAAAAAGGAACTGCTTTCATCACCCCAACTATGTAGGTGGACCTTTTTTATTGCCAACTGAGGCAATCCAGAGCCAACCACTACAGCTCAGACCTCGAGTTGTTCAACATCAAACACCGCTCAACAATGTTAAACGGCTCCAGACACAACACCAGCCTCCTCGTTACTGGGCAGAGTTGTCAGCTCAACAGTCTGGATCCAGGTTACAGTCAGAGGGTTTCAAACAGATGGTCAGAGCCACAGAGAAAGATCCACATCTGCTCTGACTACACCTGAGGGAATGTGACGGCGGTTTAGATAAACAGACTCAAATGGCCAGTACCTGTCATCATGAGTCATAATTAATAGAGCTGTCGCTCTGAAAGGCAGAAACCAAAGCAGCTGATGAGTGGAGAGTGAAGAATGATGGTGAGCTCAACTGAATATGAACAACAAAACAGAGAAAAATAGAGAGGAGATGGAAAGAATGACTTGGAGGGGGCCCTGTGACAGAGTGGCGACCTGTCCAGGTCTCGCCCAATGGCAGCTCGGATTGGCTCCTGAACTGGATAAGCGGAAGAAGATGGATGGATGGATATATAGATGGATGGATGAGTGGATGGAGCAATCATAAAACATTTTTAATAATTCACCTCCTATAGTCTGAGCTTTCTTCGCCCTCTTTTCCACACATCCTCATCCATCATCACCACGCCCTACACCGGGCACCACTCTTTCTCTTGGCATCCTCATAAAAGAGAGGATAAGAGAAGAGAGTGGAAAGCAAAGAGAAAATATTATTTTTAAATCATTTTCAGTCAGCGAGCAATTCCGATGGGCTGAAGGAGGATGCGAGGCTTCCAGGCAGACAGCTTACAAGGCACGTATACACATCAGTAGTGTTGATGACACTAAAGCTACTCTGTGAGATTCTCTGGAGAGGTGCGGACTATTAAGTCACAAGAATAATGAAACTTTACACTCACAGCTGCTTTTCTATGTTTCCAACTGGAAACTGGGGCTCTGCGAGGTATTTCAGGCTTAAACAGTGGAAGAGATTTAGATCACACCACATAGAAACTCATCAGCGTGTTCATCTGACCCCTTCAATTCTAAATATAATATAAAAGTATATCTCATTGCTTCTGCTGCCAATCAGTCATTTGATAAACTGTCACATCTGCACCACTCAACATTGCCCACACTTTAGCCTTGAATTTCCAGATCGGTGGCATAGGATGACGTGGATGCAGCATGATGTGGTACGTAAGCTGTCAACTAAAATAGGATTAAAGGCCATGAATCCCAGAGTCTTTTTTTTTGTTTGTTTTAAACCTTTATTTTACCACGTAAAATGTTTGAGAACCAGTTCTCATTTACTAAAATGACCCGGTGACCTTTTTGTCTTCTCGTCGCAAAGATATACAGGTTAGCGTACGTGCATGCAGAAAAATAAAATAGGTTGGTCCTCACTGCCGACACTCAGAAAGAAAACCTTATCCTCAAACTTTCATTCTCGATGCGAGGTGACACAGTGAGCAACGCAACAATTGGACTCCGGTAAGCAATTTCTCTCAAGCTTAATGACACCATCAGCTGCAGAACACTTCTCCGGCTCACGTGATGTGATGTGATGTGATGTGATGTGGGCGTATGTTGACAGGTAACAGATGTTGTAGTAGGTGCCAGCTGTGAGGCGAATATTAAATGTAACTCGACAGTAAATCAGTGAAGTGTGCCGCTAATATGGGAGCAGCTGTGGGGTGTGGGCGGGAGCCTCGCTGCAGGTGTGAAGAGAGGCAAATAAGAAAATTAAAATTACAGTATGATCAGAGGCAACAGTGACAGTAAAAATAGTGCCGGTCAGAGTCATTGTCACGGTCCTGGGCTGTTACCCAGCGGTTTGTGTTTTTTGTTTAATGTATTACATTGAGTTTCTTATTAGGCTCCTGGTTTTGATTCATGTTTCATGGCTTGGTTGTGGGTTATTGTCCGTTTAATGTTTACCCTCTGTCCTTGTGTCAAGTTCTTGTGCTGTTTCCACTTCCTTATTCTGGTAGTGTCTTGTTTCTTGTGCAGTGTGTTCATTTTTGCTTCCCCGTCTCCTTAGTGTGATTGTGTTCACCTGTTTCCCTCCCAGCTGTTTCCCATGCTCTCATTACCTAGTGTGTATATAGTCTGTGTTCTTGTCGTCCGTCTGCTTGTTGTTTCCACGTCTTGCCAAGGATATTCTATGTTCAGGATTCTAGCCGTGTGGTTTTGGTCCAAGCAAAAATCACCTGCTTATGACTGACTAAGCATTAAATCGCAGTTACTTTAGCAGCACCCTGTATAACAGAAACAGATGCACATTTGCGAAGGTCCAACTGGCAAATTTGATAATTGTACTCACAAGAATACTGCCGTGCTAGTGTGCGCACAGTGACAGTGTTACAGTGTGTACATTTCAGCATGCTAACATTTAGAGAACACAGACCTATGGCAGGATCCACTCTGTGTTGGTAACAAAAAAGTCTCAGGATAGATTTTCAAAGGTCTTACAGTGTTATAAAAAGAAAGTTGTTTTTTTTTTTTGTCATCAGCTGCCACAAATTTGTTTGTGCTTCCTCAAAAAGTTTTTCTCTCTAATGACATCACAAACAAAATTACAAAGCAAAACATTCAACGCTTTGGATTTGATCTAAGTAATCCATTTAGACATCATTTGTGGAAATCAAGCATATGGTTCATAGATCACATGCACAAACTTCATGTTCTTAAGGCGCAAATACCAAAATCCAACATGTATTTCCTTCCAAAAGTCTGCCTGGTAGTTTTTTCATGCAAGGAGCACGTACAGTAGGGTGCCTCAGCCCCTCCTGGTATTTAATTGCCCACCAACGTCCAGTCTTCCCTTGGTTAACATGCACACATAAACCTACTTGGAAGAGATAATTGGCATGAAAACATGGGAGGTTGTTGGAAATTCTATTAATTTTGCAGGATTTATTAAAAAATAGAACAACATACAGGACAAACTGAAGTGCTAGACCCGAAGGTGGTGACTGTCAACTTCATAGAAACAGCAGAGGAAACATCAGGGGATCACCAAAGTCAGGAGCCTATTGATGTGTTTAAGTCTAGACCAAAGTGATGAACCGACTAACAGCTCTCAAAAAAGATTTGTGTGTCCTCGGGTGGGAACTGGAGGCCAACAGCTGCAGAGGAATGTCTTGGGGGAAGATGGAGGAGAGAGGGGTGTTAACTTCGGTGTCATAGCAACAGCAGGCCATGAAGCCACTTGGGAGGAGAACAGAGGGATGTTGTAACCAGGGGCAACTGAGTGCTAACTAGGGTTGCTGTATCCTCGGTGTAAGCAGAGGTACACCACTTGCTGGGTGCTTTATTACAGAATGCTAAGAGGGCAGGGAACCTGTTACAAGGCTATTATTAGTTAGCTGCTGGATCTGCACGTAAATGCATGTGCACCATTGGCTTTTTCATTTGTGATAAACATACAGAAATATCTTTAAGTTTAGTTTGGTGACTCCAGACACTTCCCGTAAGGTAACTTTAAGCACAGTTATTACACACACACAAACAGAGGCTGCAGGGTCACGGTGTTAATTATGCGGCGTGTAAATGTCATATCTTTAGTGCCCCTGGTGCTTTAAGGCACATAATGGAAGACCCCCACTCTTCCAAAACCAGACACACAGACTGTGTGCACAGATACTAACCAGCGTACACACATCCTGTCCTCAATGGCAGCTCCCAACTGTTGCTCATTAAGAGAGCAAAAGTCACAAATTAGCAGCCACTGCGAGATTCTCTCCCAGTATGAAGTGAAGCTCATGGAAGAACAAACATTGCGCAGCTTGTCTTTCGATCACGAGCACCGCCAATCATCCACCGTAGCTGTCTTCACCATGGCAACCCGACTGCTTTTTAATGATGACGCGTCTTACTTTTCAAGCACTGTGACAGGTGCCTCCTCTGCTTCTGACGGCGGAATCCAGCAACAAGGGCATTTCATAGTGAGATAGTGGATGCTGCTTAGCAAACTCTCAATGTCAGATTTTAGATTACCTTTCCAATCAAAATCCACACCGTGGTGCTGAGGCCTGGACTGCAATTGTTGAAAGCGGCAGTCACAATAAGGGAAACAGGGGTTCCAACGCTACTGCAACCATGTGCAATGGATTTGGTTGCTTCAAAGATGGGGACCAGGTCTGCAACCACTCAGTCAATTGCCATTTTCAAAGTGACTTCAGTGCATCAAGATGGTGATAAAACAACAATAAGATGGAGTTAGTCTGCTATCAGTTTGTAATTGAATGGGGTCAAGGAGGCAATTATCTGCAATTTGTTTGCAATCATACAGCAATTAACTGTGATAAATCAGCAAAAATTGCTAATCTGTTGCAAATCTGCTGCTGCCAGAACCTCAAGATCTGAATCAGAAATTCCTGCTGGGGGTGGCGACCTGCGGGGGGGTGGGCTGCTCATTGCCTATGGCTCTCTGGACTCTTGCCCTTTGGCCGTGGGTGCTCTGTCTGGTGCCCCCCCCCCCTTCCTCCTCTGAGGTGACGCAAGGTTGCCATCAGGATGTGCAGCCTCGGGTCTTCTGAGCTCCTAGTGGGCTGTGGATGGCCCGGGTCTCCTGGGTCCTCTCCTACTCACCTCTGGATCGCGGTGGGGGCATGGTTGCAGTTTCTTACCCTCATTATTGAGTGCAATCCATGACAGAGACGCATGCACACACATTACTGCAAACAGCAAGATGGTGTGTGTGTGTGTATACAGTGGCGTGAAAAAGTGTTTGCCCCTTCCTCATTTCCTGTTTTTTTTGCATGTTTGTCACACTTAAGTGTTTCGGAACATCAAACCAATTTAAACAATAGTCAAGGACAACACAAGTAAACACAAAATGCAATTTGTAAATGAAGGTGTTTATTATTAAAGGTGAAAAAAAATCCAAACCATCATGGCCCTGTGTGAAAAAGTGATTGCCCCCTAAACCTAATAACTGGTTGGGCCACCCTTAGCAGCAACAACTGCAACCAAGCGTTTGCGATAACTTGCAATGAGGCTTTTACAGCGTTCTGGAGGAATTTTGGCCCACTCATCTTTGCAGAATTGTCCTAATTCAGTTACATTAGAGGGTTTTCGAGCATGAACGGCCTTTTTAAGGTCATACCACAACATCTCAATAGGATTCAGGTCAGGACTTTGGCTAGGCCACTCCAAAGTCTTCATTTTGTTTTTCTTCAGCCATTCAGTGGTGGACTTGCTGGTGTGTTTAGGATCATTGTCCTGCTGCAGAACCCAAGTTCGTTTCAGCTCGAGTACACGAACAGATGGTCGGACATTCTCCTTCAGGATCTCTCGGTAGACAGCAGAATTCATAGTTCCATTTATCACAGCAAGTCTTCCAGGTCCTGACGCAGCAAAACAGCCCCAGACCATCACACTACCACCACCATATTTTACTGTTGGTATAATGTTCTTTTTCTGAAATGCAGTGTTCCTTTTACGCCAGATGTAATGGGACACACACCTTCCAAAGAGTTCCACTTTTGTCTCATCGGTCCACAGAATGTTTTCCCAAAAGTCTTGGGGATCATCAAGATGTGTTTTGGAAAAATTGAGACGAGCTTTAATGTTCTTTTTGCTCAGCAGTGGTTTTCTCCTTGGAACTCTGCCATGCAGGCCATTTTTGCCCAGTCTTTTTCTGATGGTGGAGGCATGAACGCTGACCTTAACTGAGGCAAGTGAGGCCTGCAGTTCTTTGGACGTTGTTGTGGGGTCTTTTGTGACCTCTTGGATGAGTCGTCGCTGCGCTCTTGGGGTAATTTTGGGCGGCCGGCCACTCCTGGGAAGGTTCACCACTGTTCCATGTCTTCGCCATTTGTGGATAATGGCTCTCACTGTGGTTCGCTGGATTCCCAAAGCTTTGGAAATGGCTTTATAACCCTTTCCACACTGATATATCTCAATTACTTTCTTTCTCAATTGTTCCTGAATTTCTTTGGATCTCGGCATGATGTGTAGCTTTTAAGGATCTTCTGGTGGACCTTACTGTGTCAGGCAGCTCCTATTTAAGTGATGTATTGATTGAGAACAGGTGTGGCAATAATCAGGCCTGGGTGTGGCTAGAGAAATTGAACTCAGGTGTGAAAAACCACAGTTATAGTATGTTTTAACAAGGGGGGCAATCACTTTTTCACACAGGGCCATGATGGTTTGGATTTTTTTTCACCTTTAATAATAAACACCTTCATTTACAAATTGCATTTTGTGTTTACTTGTGTTGTCCTTGACTATTGTTTAAATTGGTTTGATGTTCCGAAACACTTAAGTGTGACAAACATGCAAAAAAACAGGAAATGAGGAAGGGGGCAAACACTTTTTCACACCACTGTATATATAAATATGTGAATGTGTGTGTGTATGTATGTATATCTACTTTTTTCGATTATTTTTTTTCCCCCTTTCTCCCCTTTGCTTCTCTCCTTCCCCTCTTTTTTTTCCCCACTCTTTCCTATCCCCTTCCTTATTGCCTGTCAGCTCTGGCATAAATAACTAAATATAAATAAATAAATAAATACAAACATTAACAAGAATAGCCTATAGGAAACTTATAGAGCTGTTTTTGTAAAAGCAAATATGTCTGGTACATCAGCACATTCGGATCATCATTACGACTGCAAAAACTGCCAGACATGACAGGCTTAAAAAAAAAGAAATTCAGAAAGTCCTCCAGAAATAGCGACACACTTGCTCCAGGACTGCGATTTAACTGCAAAGACAGGTGCTTGGCAACCTTGCTTTTATATAGGAATATTTATATCTCACGACACAGGTGAGTTGCACTCAATGGTGCGCACTGACTCAGATTGATTGCAACATTTTGGCAATCTGTTTTTGTTTATAGATTAGACAGCAATTATTTGCAAACTTTCCCGATATGTCTGAGACCGTTCACGAGACAGTCTGAGTCCGACAGCAATTTCTTGAGACAGGTTACCTTTCACCAGGTGACTTGCCGAACTGCCTTTCAAGGCAACCGCAACTACTTTTAATCACTCTTCTGCAAAAAAAAAAAAAAAAAATCAATGGGCAACTACTGATTTTTCATGGTCACAAGGAGGTTGCGATCCTATTTTTACTCTAGTGTGACTGAGCCAGAAGAGCCCGAAGAAAAGACGTGTTATTCTTGGTGTGTCTGACTGGCCGTGGAGATGCACTTGCCAGTTCAAACACTGTGCATGTGTGTGCTGCTAAGTGGGGCTGATAGGCTGAATAATTAAACTTCATTAAATCAGACTTTGCTTTCATCCCAACAAATAAGTAGTTATTCCCGTCAATAACATGTTGTGCACAGGGTGGGATATGGAAGTCGACTCAGCCAAAATAATAATAAAACTTATTTAATTCTGGGGGGTGCCTTACATAAAACGACTGAGACTACACAGGTCCATTCACTGAATAAAAACACAACACTCTTTTCCCCACGCTTGCCTTTCATACATTAACAAAATCACATAAAAACACAAACACACACAATCACCGGGTGTAATCTGTTTGTTCAGATTCTCAGGAGGGGCTTTGTTAGTGCGTGCGTGTTGGAGGGAGAGGCTGGTTGAAAAGGTCACATCAGTAAATCAATGATTGCCTCTTATACCGCGGGCACTTAAGTAGACAGACAATCTAGTTGGACTGATTAGAGGCTTCGCCTTGTTCCTCATAATTTCATAATTACTCATAAATTCCCTGGTCTTTCATTTCAGTCTTTTCTTTCCATTTCTTGTAACGTCAATCAATAGTCTGAGGCGTGCTTAAGATGTTCAATAAAGGCGAGGCTGAAAAAGATCAGAGGAAGTCAGCTCTTTATGGTGAACAGGAGATGATGATTTTAAGATTGAATACAATATCAAAATCCAGTCTGTGGTTTAGATTGTTTACTAGAGGACATATTATAGGTTTTTTTTCTGTAACATGTTACAGTGCAGGATGCTTATAATAAGCATGGTCAGAGTTTCAAATAACGAGGTCAGCATATAATCTCTGGCTGAGCCAAAAGCTCAGACTTCAGACTGCTTTAAAAACACTGTTGAGACACATTTCGTTTCTCTTGGCTCTGTATGATTTTAATGGGAGCTGATATCCTTAACACGGTCATCTCAGGCACACAGCTGTGTCTATGAGCACAGAAGCCCCACCCACTAGCTGTTCCACCTTGGATTTGAGAGGGGCACCCAATCAGAGGAAAGGGCACTAATGACTTGTTTCAGACAAGCAGGAAGTATAGATAAATATTCTTTTAAACTGCAAAGCATGCAAAGCTACTCAAGCTGAGTCTAGCTTAGTTGTTGACTGTCCTTTCTTTTGTTTGCTGGCTCCCTCCATCGCACACTGTGAGCTTAATATGCTTTAGAGAGGAGATCAATTGACAAAGAAAGGATAGAGAGAGGAAAACAAAAGTAGAATAGGTATGATTACATGGCCAATGTGAAGCACAGGAGGATCCACTAACTCAGAGAAAAGCAGAAGGAGGGACAGAGAGACTAAACGGAAGGACTGAAAAGGCAAATTCCCAATTATCCTGCAGGCAGCTCAGCTTTGTTTTAGCAGTGCTGCCAAATGTATCTTGGCCAGGGAGCCCTGCCACAAGGCCACAGAGGCCCAGTTAATAAAGCCTTGGTGCAGTTCACAGAGTGGAGATGGGGAGCTGGGAAAAGGTAGATGGGATAGAAAAAGCAAAGGAGGGGAAAAGACACCTGAAGGTTGGAGAGAGAAAAAGAAGAAAGGATGAATAAGTCATAACTCTGGAACAGATTCTTTATGTGGGATAAATGGTGGCCAAAAGGAACACATGGGGTGGGACCTCAAATGTAGATTGAGCTACGAGAAAAGTAAGCTCACCTGGCACAAAACTGTACATGAATATGGTTCAAAACCAGCAGACCCATAAATAAAATCCAATGGAAAACATGCTGAATATAGTATCATTTCCATCTTAAAGAGGTATTAGTATAATTAACAGGTCTTTGTTTAAACTGTATTACTTTACTGTATTACTATGTATTACAGTACAAGAAAGAAAGAAAGGGCAAATGCAATCCAACATTCTCTCCACTTCTATCATTAAAAAAGCATCTTCATAAAATGACTCTTCCGTATCTAAAAGGTTTCCATTTCAGCTTTGTGCTGCTGCAGTTTTGCTACTGTACAAATATTCCAGGTGAATGAGGAAAAATGGGGGGGTGATCCCAACCCAGCAGAGGACAGAAAGCTTCAGGTGAGGAAAATGTTCAAAGGGGGTCTTAACTCACAGCCTTTGATCCAAATCCAGGTGACCGAGACTGAACAAAGACGGCACGGAAACCTTTTTACTTTTCACTGCAATGTTTCCTTCACATTACCTCACTCCTCCATCACAACCTTAACCCACTCAGACCTGCTGCTGTGGGAACTGTAAAAACCTACAGATGCTCTGTTGTGGTAAACACCATGCATCAACCACCCACAGTCACAGTCTACTTGATTTGGTGGATTTTGTCAGTTGTGCGCTTGCACGTAATTTAGTTGCTAGACATAGGTCAGCTTTATGCAGTGCATGCCATAAACAAAAGGCAGCCAATGGGAGAGAATTGTGGTGATGTCACTGGCTGTGAGGTTTAAAGCTGGGTGTTGTAATGGAACAAAGATACCTCTGGACAAACCATGCGCTAACCAACCAGCCAACAGGAATGAAATGATGCGTTGCTCAACTTGTCAAAAGAAACTCAAATGGAACAGATGGAGAAAAAAATGTACAAAATAAAATGTTGGAGACTGCAACGAAGATGAAAATCGAGTTAAGTCTTGTTTTCATGAGTTATCTATATTGCCACCAATTCCTGATCCGGCTTTTCGAGCCAGGATCAGACCAATATTCATTCTAAATATCGAGTTACTGGCATCCCAGCAATAACACCCATTTGTCTCAGCTTTGAATCAGTAGCATTGCTATTCAGTCTACAAGCATCAAAGAATATATATTACCCAAGTTTCTTGGCTTCGTGTAGCACAGTGAGGCATGCAATTAACTTAGAAGGCTGATAAAATCTCACAGTGTGAAGGTGCCTAAGGAATGGGATCAGGGGCAACTTGGGCCTGCCTGAAGATGGCAAGCCTCAATAGAAAATGTTGCATTTCAAAAGCACATATTCCACCATATGCTAAACACTCTGCTCCAGCAATGAGCTGCATGCATCAAACCGAGCGAGCGAAGCCCACACACTTGTTTTGTCATAATTGCGCGAGGCATTTTCCAGGCTTCACACTAATCAAACGTTTTGCATAACAGCAAATGGAAAACAAAAGTATGACTCTGCTGCTGTGCAGTGCTGTAAGCCGCGGACTGCGCGGTGCTGAAACACTGGACTTATATACAGACTTTTAATTAAGCAACTTCAGAAGAGCCAGCCACCCATCCATAACCCCACAGCCAGCACACACACACACACACACTGGAATACTGAGATGAGTGCGGCAGAAGAAAACCTCTACTGCAGTCGTTCATCTTGAATGGCCCTACAGCCAATAAAAACACAGAGAAGACGTGCATTTTGCTTCGTTTGGTTTCATTAGATAAATTAATGCTGAAGTGATGTGTCAGAGAATAGCTGTCCAACAACAAGAGAGTGGGCAGCTGACAGTAGTAACACCGGTATATTTAGTGTCTACAACTTTCAGTTATTACATAAAAAACTAAACAGTCCTTGAAACCAAGAGAAAATTGAATAGCAACAGCAAATCTTTATTCCTTTCCCTGCTCTGACACAACTGCCATCTCTAGTCTCTCATCCGTCTGTCTGCCTCAGTGTGCGGCACTCTGGGGCTTGTTAGCAACAGTGTCAGTGATTAAAGACTGCAGGTAATTAGATACACATGACACCATTCTGACTGACTGGCTGAATGAAGTGCTGCAGCATCTACGGGCAGACTCTGCTCTCAGTGCTTCCCCACTTATGTTTTCTAACTGGTGATTCTGAAGAATGCTGTGCAAAATATTTAAGATTCTGCAGTTAAAATTAAAGATGAGAATTAGCTTTAGTTAGAGAATAGTTTCTATCCCCTAAACTGCCCAGAGAGAGGTAAAAAAACAAAAAAACAGTAATTCTTCATGTTATCAGCTTACTCAAAATGGATCCAGCCATCCATTTTCTTCCGCTTATTCAGGGCTGGGTTGTGGGGGCAGCAGCCTAAGCAGTGAAGCCCAGACGTCCCTCTCCCCGACCAGCTCATGCGGGGGGGACCCTAAGGCATTCCCAGATATAATTTCTCCAGCGTGTCCAGGGTTTGCCACGGGGCCTCCTCCTGGTTGGACATGCCCCAAACACCTCACCCACGAGGCGCTCAGGAGGCATCCTGGTCAGATGCCCGAAACCACCTCAACTGGCTCCTTTCGATGTGGAGGAGCAGTGGCTCTACTCTCTGCACCCCTCACCCTATCTCTAAGGGAGAGGCCAGCCACCCTTCGGAGGAAGCTCATTCCTGCCACTTGTATTCTACCCAAAGCTCGTGACCACAGGTGAGGGTAAAGACGTAGATTGACCGGTAAATGTCAAAAACAGGGTTTAGTTTAAAGTTAGGATGGTTCAGTCTGTCATTTCATCACCTGGGTTACGACTCAAGCATGTGACAAGACAGGAACGTTTTCACTAACCGAACGAAGAACCAGCTGGTTAACAGGAAGTCCGTCTGCTGAAAAGCCCACACCGGCCCTGTCTGACTCAGCTGCAGGCTGAGTAAATGATTGGCCAATTGGCTGTCTGCCAATCAAACAAGCAACCACTAAGCACAAAAAACTGCATTAAAGTTAAAAAATATGATGACATTGCAATTTAAATAGTTTGACATTTTGAGAAATATGTTTATTTCCTGGCAGCAAATTAGATGAGAAGATCAATACCACTCTCATAATCCTCCCTGTCCACAATACATTAAACGCACTGGCCTGAGAATATTTGACTGACTTACTCCAAATAGATCACACCAGATTTCTCACAGCTACTCGCCCGTCTTAACTCAGACGTGACCGGTGGATTTTAATCAGAAAGCGGACAAAGAGCCAACATGTTAAAACATCCCTTTAAACTTTCAAGGATGCAAAGCCTGAGAAAGGTTTGACAGGCAGACGGTCCTCTTTTTAGCTGTGTACTCGTAGTGAATCAGCTGGCTCCTGTTGAATAACCCATGAACTAAACGCTCCGTGCAGACCCATCATGCTCTCTCTCTGCACCGCCTCTTCCCTCACTCCCGCTCTCCCTCGTGCCTACCACCTGTCAGTTTGTCTGACTGATTCATGTCTTGTTTTTTCCTCTTTTCTTTTTCATTATAGCCCCAGCAATGCAGCAATCCCCGTCCTCATCTTCCCTCAACTCATATTTATATTCCTGCTCCTTTGACACCTTCTCAGACTGTTGCACTGTTTTCTTTCCTTTCTCGTTTCAAACTTTTCTTCCTTCATACTATTTTGGTCTATTTGATCATTAATTATTATTAATTTCCCTCCAGTCTCGCCCACATTTTCTTCTCTGTGAGCCTACAAAGGCTCGGCAGCTGTGCCACAAATCTGTGAGCGACTAGAGCTAACCTCATCAGGAGGAAAATAATAGACATAAATACCTCAGTGAAGAAAAAGCGCTCGTAACTGTAAGATTATCAGAATGTGTAACTGTTGCACTGAAGCTTTAGACTTTTTTGTGCATGTTTAATGTTTTTCTTTTTACAAAGCCTGCCAGAAATTTATGCCATCTTTAAAGTCAAATCAAGTCAAATCTAAAAACAAAATTAAAACGTATTAAGATAACAAATGTATTGCTTGTCACTCCCATACACATTGCACTCTTCTACCCTCTAAAATAAGGTGAATGCAACTGCAAATGAACTACAAAACATGACATATTACACCGAGTCATTATATATATTTTACCAAAACTGGGCCAAAATGCAGAAGCACTGTGTCAAAAGCTAACTACACCCATACTACTTCTATAGGAATTAAGAGAGTAATTAGCAGGCAGGTGCTGCTAATCAAATGCACATAATTAATTAATCATCAGCGTGTGTGAATGCATCTATACAAGCAGAAGTCTAGGCACTTTTGCAGTCGGGAGCCTTCAGGTGTGTATTAACACAATGCCCAATAAGAGAGACATCAGCACTGATCTTAGAGAAGCAGCTGCCCATCGATCTGGGAAAGGTCCATCAATCTACAGAATGTATAATGATGGGAAAATCCATCATTCCACAGTGAGAAAGGTTATTCACAAGTGGAAAAAATGCAGGGGCGTTGACAGTCTTCCCAGGAGTGGACCGTGAACCCCTCTGCATGCCGAAGTATTCTAGAGTCAAATGTGAGGCTCTCTGTCCAACAGCTAAAGCTTGGCTAAAACTGGGTCATTAAAATGTTCCCAAGCACACCATAAGAGTCAAGGTGTTGCAATGGCCCGGTCAAAGTGCAGAACATTGAAATGCTGTGGTGGGACCTTAAGAAAGCTGTGCATCAATGAGTGCTCACAAAGCTTAATGGACTGAAACAACATTGCAAGAAAGAGTGGGCCAAAATCCCTGCTCAGTAACGAGAGAGACCGGAAGTCATACAGAACACAACTACGTCAAGTTATTGCTGTTAAAGGCGATTCTACGAGCCACTGAGCACTGAGGCGTCCACAGAATGGTAATCATGCTTTTTCTTTGACATAAATCCTGAGCAGGAAAAGTTTGGTTTTAATTCATAAGAGAAAAATTGTTTCATTAGCTGGCAGATATGGTACTGATTTACCAAATCACCTCCAAGAAGCTTTACAGTGTTAGGTTTCCCAAATCGAGCTGGATTTCTATTCATACAATACAAATCCAATTATGAGCAGTGACAGCAACGGTGATATAAAAACCAGCAAAGAGACAGAAAATCCAGAACAGATCCACAGGCCGTCTGACAGGAGGAGGTTCTGGACAAAGCCGGGAAAAGCTTGGTTCTCCACACAAAATACCAACAAAATGAAGAAGTCAGTTTAATTAATGTAACTGTGTTTGGCCACACTGAGCAGCTGCACCCTTCTATTTGCTTTAAGCTGTAGTGTTGTAATTCTGTCTCGCCTTGACAGCGCAGATAAACAAGCCTCCCTAAACTCCTTCTGCTTTCTGTCTTTATGTCAAACACTGTGATAATTAGCAGATGGCTGATGAGTCACAAGGCGAGAAGCAAAAGGAAAAAAAAAAAAAAAAAGACTACCCACTAAATGATGAGCGCGCACACACCAAATTCCTCCATGTTTGACTGGTTCATCTATGCAAGCGTCCAAGTGTCATGAAAGAGGTTTTTCCTTAATTAAATCAGGTGACGTGCCCATGGTTCATCCACACAGGTGCTGTCATTTACACTGTCTGATTAAACTTCTCCTGAGGGGAGCACTTACTCTGGAGTGTCCAATAAATTAAGAGCGTGAGCAAAGAAAGATGCACTCGCCTTCCTTGCATTTTCAGAGGCTTTTAAGGTTGCAGTCACGCGTATTAGGGCTGCAACGTTTCCTCGAGTAACTCGAATAATTCGATTATGAAAAATCTGTTGCTTCAACGCTTCGTTTAAACACTGCAGCTCCGGTGTCACCGGGCAAGCGGAGCGTTTCATCCACGTTAGCCGCATTAAAGTTCTCCGTCACTGCGGAACAACCCTTTAACACAGAGTGGATCATCGCTGACACGCTTTTCCACGCCTCCTTGTGTCTCCATGTGTGTGGTGCTGGCTGAGAATTTCAGCTGTTAGCTACCAGACCGGCACGGCCATTGGCACTAGCAATCGTTCAGTAAGGAAGGGACCCCCATCGCCCATTAGGTTCCGAGGGGCTCCGTCAAAATATTTTTTTATGCTTTAATCCCTGATTAGTGACTAAAAATAGACCTGCAATAGAAACGTATTTAGGAGGATGCTTGTGAATACAAAGCATTACAACATTACGCACATGCAGCCCCCAGTTTTTCAACAAAAGTGCTGATAGCACAACAGCGGCAGCCTGTCTGCACACACATGTGGTAAGCGCAAAGAGGCGGAGCCGGTATCCAAAGGTGAGCTCAGGTGGAGCGAAAGGAGACATTTTTCTCAGCGTCCGAAGCAGCGGCGCTTTCTTCTGTAACCACTCTCTGACAGCAAGAGAGGCGTCAGCCTCCAATAATGATTTAGTACTTCAGAGATTAACTTACTTTAGTTACTGTAAGCTAAAGTGATGAGCAGTTAAGTCTTATTTTTACTTCAAATTTCCAGGGAATACACTACCTCGGCTACTTTTGTGCTTACTTTTCACTTGCTGTGTCACTGGATATAATGCTGCGTCACTGCTATGCTACAAAGTTGCTGCTTTAAACACCAGAAAGAAACAACAGGCTCCAACAAATGAGCTTGGTCTAAGCTAGATATTAAATTAAGGTTTCTGACACGAGAGTCAAAGGACGAAGATGATGGGACCGCAGAAACTCTCTCGTTCTCTGTCTCGACTCATTGATAACGGTGGTGTTTATGGGAAGGACCTGATTTAAGAACAAAGTCATTACAGAGGAACAGAGAAGTCGTAAACAGAAATACTTTTTTCTGTCTACGCTTAATTCAGGACCTGGTTTTAATTGGGGGAAAAAAGTTCTTAAGTTAAAGGAGCCCCACAGACATTCACACAGCATGAAGTCCATTTGAAGAGCGGCTTCGATGAGCCAGACAGGCCACTTTAAAAAGTTTCATCAACTTGTGCATCGAATGAGTTCATTTTTTTAGCCGCGTGTAAGAAATGGAAACATCACTCAGTCAGCAGCTACAGAAAATACTTGATTGAAAACAGCACGCCGGGTTATTCTTTCATAACATTTCTGTTTTACTCACAACAGTCTGAAAGTGATGGCATATTAGAGGTGCTGCTGCAAGTGCAAAAAAAAAAAAAGTGAACTAAGAGCTGTCAGATGATGTAACTGTTCCAGAGCCTCATTGGCTGCTGAAACTCCATCGGCTGCATAACAATGCTGGTGTGTCAGCCCTGATAATGTCATACACACACTTACTCACACACACAAATAAACAGCACTTCTAAACAAGCTCAGGCATGCTGATGCACTCATGCTTATATTATACATTAACACACACAAAAGGTGCTCACCGATGCTTGGATTTACAGTAGCTTTGCATAACACACTCACACACACACACACACTTGCTACCCAGCTTGTGTTTCAGCAGCCCGGGGGCAGAGATGCCAGCTTTGAACTCTGCACTATGAATGTAAAGACAAGAATTCAGCCTATTAAAGCTCATTGCTGGCCATGTTGTGAGATATATGATTCATATTCCCTCAATCCCTCTCTCTTTCTCCTCCCTCTCTGCTCCTCTTCTTTTTAGACTCTGCCACCCCCTGCCTCGCCTTCTGTCAATCTCTCCCTCCCTGCGCCTTCTTTTCATTTCAACAATTTCCTCCTCTCCCCATTAGCACCTCCTTTCTCTCTCACGCTTGTTAAAACAGTTCCCTGTTCTTCTCCCAGGAGAGAGGAGGAAAGCTAAAAATAGCTCTTGCTCAGCTTACTGTTTTTCTCCCCTCTAACCTGTATTCCATACATCAGATAACACTGATCCTTAACAACAACCGCCCAACATCTCTGCTCCTCACCCCTCTCTGGTGCTGCAGCAGCTCACCCAAACACACACTCCTTTTTGCTTATTTAAAGTCGTTTGTAGTGTGTGTGTAATGAGCTGCAATGGAGTTGCTGAAACATCAGAAAGTTGCTTGCAATCTGAAGAAAGAGCAGATGAAGCGCTAATGCAACTTCTGTGCGCTCTGGATAAGATCAGTGTGAAATTAAAATGAAAGTTTGCCTTTAATGTCGTTCTGCATCAGATCCGTCGGTAATTAGGCAGCGCGAGCATTTAAAATGTTGAGGGCTGATGCCACAGGCATAACTGTTTCTGACCCCAGGCCCCGATCATGGCACTGAACGCAAATCTATACATCAATAAATGGCTGTGCTAGGGTGAAAACAAATGAATAATAAGCTCACACACACACACACACACACACTGGAAGAGTAAATGACCATCTGGCTGCTATTAAAAGCAAAACTTTTTATGCTGTTTCCTCCTTCAATTCTTTTAGCCAACAACAAAGTAATAGGATAAAATAGGCACAGAGAAAGAGGATGAGATACATAGAAGAGAGAAAGAAGAGATCAAAATGAAGAGAGGGAGAGAAAGAAATAAAAGCAGTGCATGTGATGCCACAGGGCATAAACAAACTGCTCACTGGCAAAGCAACACTGCAAAATGAAATTCCCCTCAGAAGGCGCTTTAATATCCCAGAATGCTAAAAATATAGCTGCAGCTCAGACAGCAGACAGGGTTTGCCACTTTCCCAGTATACAAAAGGCTTCAGACACACGAAGATCGAGCACAACGAAATAATTCAGGAACGAGTTATTCTTACAATCAGTTCTTAGCATTTTTTTTTTCAACCCTGGGAGGAAAAGTGCTGATGCAGACTATTTGGAAATAACACAGAGTAGACCACAGCATATATTTTTAAGTTCCTACAATGCCCATTTCATTGTTTCTTGATTTTCATTGCTAGATAAAAAATAAATAAAACAGTGGATATAGAACCTTGAACTGAAATCTGTGGGGAAATTCAGCAAAGTTTACCTTCCGGGGGGGGGGGCTTTTTAAACCTTATTTGGTCAGCAAACTTTTTAAGCAGTTTTCATCAGATCTGACTGGTGGTTATTTACTTAGTACTTCAAAATCACTTCTTAAATAAGTCAGCAAAGATGGCACTCAAGTGGCAAGACTTAGTTCTGGAAGGACTGTGTTACAACATGAACAGTTAAAGGAATCGAAAATGCGGCCTCATTAAATCAATCAATCAACAAATACAAAGTAACAATGCCGCATGTGTTACGACTCAAATGATATTCATGCATAATTCCACTCACCATCTTTGTCAGCTCTTCTGAAAATCTGTGAACAGAAAGAAAGAAAAGAAGTTAGCGAGTGTAACAGCACCTGCATCTGCATGCGGTATAAACAGGAACACAGGAAAGCTTCAGTTCTAAGCTGTTTGGGAATGTTGATCTGCGGTGAGGAGTCGATGCAATGAAGCATTTAAAGTCATTTACAACATCTTTCTGAGAAGTTTGTATTCTAGTTTGTTTGTGTAGATGTAACTGGATCTCATCTGTATAACAAAGCGCTGTATTTCTGAACTACAGTACACACAAAGAGAAGAGGACCCAGTGTTGAACCCTGAGGAACACATTATTTTCACATTTGAATTTTCCTGAAGATTATTGAAATTGCTTTGAATGAATATTAAAATTTGATGGTTAAAGATCAAGATCGTAGTATTTAAGTGTTTTTCTTCTAGCATAAAAGGTTCACTGTGTATAAAAACACTTATCCCACGATTCTTTAATGCCATAACTTATGTGCAAAAGATGAGCTCTCGATCAACTCGATCAACTAGTGAACGGGTAACACTACACGAGTCTGGATAAGAACAGAATCAGAACTAAAAATCTCCCTGATGGTTTAAAGTCTACAAGCAAAAGGCAATGATTCTAATTTGAGTAAGAGAATGACTAACTCTTTGCAGCAGAACGGAATCCAGATGGTGAATTACTAGTAATAGAAATAATCAGTCTACCGTTCAGTGTTTGACTTTCAGTCATTATAAAAGACCTCCGCAGTCCATACACTAAATCCACACAAAGACTGAATCTGGCACACAAACACTCTTGGAAATAAAGAGTGTCTCAACCAGATAAGGTGCAGTGGTGTGCGATAAGGTTTGTTAGGAGCCACAGGGGTGAAAAGTTTATTAGTGTGTAAGAAGATAAAAAAAAGACACACACACGCACAAAACAAAGTCACTGATCTGTAGCTGATTGATGATTACTTGCTGTGTGCTCGTGCATCACATTGAGCTAATTTACAGCCTGAGTGAAAGCTCCGTTCCTTATGTCAGGACTGGTACTTTATCAGTGTTTCGGAGTGTGATATGAAGTGTTCCTACCGAGGAGTGCCAGGAAACGGCACAGTGGCAGGGCTGGAGAAGTGCAGAGAAAGACACAGTGAGGGGGATGCAAACAATGAGAAAAGGCAGACAAAAATAAATAAGTAGAGGAAGACAGAGATGCATGGAGGTACAGTGTATTATTAATGCTGACTGTGAGCAACATAACCATTATTTTAAGCCATGTTATGTTGAAAAATAACTACTGAAACAGAGGGAAGAGAAGCTGATTCAGGTAGTGGGAATGTGCTTTTACTGGAACAACCAGGGACTACTTTTCAAAGGTATCTGCAGGAGCCGAGGGAGACTGAAAAGAAAGATGTTAAAGGGACCTCTTACGTTCATCTCCGGCTCCGTATCTTTTATTCTTGGCTCTTCTGGAGTGGCTATGCATTATTCACAGTTTAAAAAGAAATCCTTTTTATCTTATTCCAGCCCAGCCCTCTCCAGTTCATTCACTAACTAGCTACCTAAAACAAGATGATTTAACTCCTCTCCCGCCTTTCAAGCCGGCTTTACTTTGATTGGCTGCCCCTCGCAAGCAAAAGATTGATGGAGCTTCTGTGCTCACATCCAAGACTTATGTGCCTGAGCTGAGCAAATCAGGGATATCCACTGCTGACATAATGCAGACCCAGGAGTAGAAGAAACTGAGCCGTCAGAGAAATTTGAAGCCTGACTTTTGGCTTGCAGCAATTAGTTGCACATACATTTATCTGGAAAGCAGTTTGTTCAGCCGTGCTGTCTTCTTTAAAGTGCTCTATGAATAAAGTTGGATGGGATTGGATACATTAACCTCATTAATTAAAACATTGGCCATTGTAACAGAAAAAGATGAAAGAAATTAAGAAAAATAAACACAAATCGTCATTATACAGACGGGATTTGAAGGTCTGTGAAGTACGCATATTTCCTTTAATCACGTTTGAGGACAGAACTGCAGAAACATTTATAAATATTCTTCTGTAAAAAGATTTGCAAATTCCAGGAAAGTTTGAGACTCTCTTCAGACTTTCCTCATTAACTCTTAGTGTGAATGCCAAAAGTTAAATTTAGAACGCATGAAAATGCATGAAAACTGTTTCTTAATTGGTCTGGCTATTTTTGAAGTAAAAACCGACAGCACTTCTCTGTTTCCAGATTCTGTAACATGAGGATTTCATGCTTTTCCTTGTTGTATTTTGAATATTTTCTTACATTACTCAGAAATATGTAAATAATAATGGATCCAGAAAGTGATCTGCAGACTTACACACTGGATAAATAGTTACTTGCAGCCCTATGCGTATGCAGACTGATCACATGAGTGCAATTCAAAAACTTTGGGCAACTTCACACTTTTTATGTGAAACAAAAGTGCATGAGCTGATATAGCGATTCTTGCACTTACAAGCATAAGGCATGTTAAACTCCAAATAAGTGGTGCATTCACACAGTAACTGCAGCACTCTCAACAGGCCAAAGAGAAAATCATTAGCCGCTGAGACGAGCGGCGTTCCAAATGACAAGCTGCTCTGCATTGTTCTGCTTTCCAGCTGCACCCTGGAGTGCACTCAACTCCACAGAAAAGAGCCAACTCTGGAGCTACTGGAAACAAGACAAGCTTGGAGAGGAAGGAAAGTGTTGCAATGAAGAGGCGTGTGTGTTTTCGTAAAGAGTTGTAACAGAAACACAGAGTGAGAAGAAAACGAGTGACAGCAGACGAGGGGAGATCCAACGATACAGCAAAAGAAGACCGAGGCAGAGGAGAGTGTTGCATCCATCTCTAACCTTATTAAGAATGTATGTTTCTGGGCAGAGGGGGAAGCCAAGAAGGATATGGAGGAAATTAGGAGAGGAGAGAAGGGAAAGAAAAGGAGGAGACAAAGGATGAAAGGAATTTAATGAATAGCAAGAAAGGTGCACTGGGGTTAGGATGAAGGCGAAGACTAGAACAGCAGAGGAGAAACAAGCAGGCTGAGGGTCTAATGAGGGAAACGCTGCCTGCAGGCACATGCGCGCATGCACAGCAATCGCTCAGACCCCTCTGGTGTCAGCTTATTCACCGTGATAATAACGCTGGGGTCAAAAATATTGGAAAATGAGGAAACGATTAACATTTCAAAGTTCAAGACGTTGCAGAAGGCTCAAGTGAAAATGCCAGAATGAGTTCGCAGCTGATGTCAGAAAGTCTGCCGGTCAGCGTGAGCACAGCATCGGACTGAAAGGCTCAGAGTGTGAGGGCCAAACAGTCCAACAGAACCTTTAATAAGAAACTTAAATATGAAAGACAAAGGAAACAAACATTTCCTCCCACATAGACATCTCTGCAATTTTTTTGTCTTTTTAATTTCACTTACATACACTTTTACTGTAGCAGCCAACAAAAAAACCACCCCCTACACACAAACACAGAATTGGTTTACTAGGGTACTAGGATACCCTGTCCTTGATAATAATTAGTTCTGCATGGACCCCCTTCTTTATCACCCTATCAGATTGCTTATTTGGGTCTGGGTCAGGGTTTTGCAGAAGCTGAACTACTTTCTCTTTTGTTTTGTACCCTATTAAAGCAGCATCAGCAGATCTCCAGGGAAAATACTTAGAGGGGCCAAGATGAAAAATAACCCAATAGTATTGATGAGCTGACCTAAATCAACACAGCGCTAAGTGCCACTTAATGCAGGAAGGCTGCACCGTTATCGGCTGGACTGTGTGTCTGATAAAATAAAGACATCATATTGGGAACGAGAAGCCTCTGCAACGGCTGTAAGGAATGGATCAATAGCAATATTGTAGTAAGACATTTTCATAAATAATTAAACAGCAGTCATAAAATTGGTGTGAGCGTGGCTACTGCGCGTCGGACTTTATTTGGGTTGACAGTACAGTACAGCCGCATCACTGATCTAAATGCATTCATTTTATTGGTAAGGTGACAAAATAAACAAAGAAGTTTAAGAGAATATTGCTTAATAAGATGCAATAAAAGTATACTGATTTTTTTGGACGGGTCAACCTGGAAAGATGTGGAAAACTGAGCTCAGCGCGTACAGACACCGGGAGGGCACTGATGTGGACTCCCACATTTCTCACAGTGGCAAATAAGGGAGATGTCCTGCCTACTCTACTAAGTCGAGCTACAAGCCATGGGTATCTGTGCGTAAGTGCGCACTGCGCCGGTCCGGACGCACTGTTCGCTGGATATCTTCATCCCGAGCACCCACCCTCCCAGCACCTGGCAACTCGGTGGATTTCCATACTCACATCCAAAATAACCGAGATGCCTCTCCGCGGTTCCGGAGCGAAGAACTGCTCCTGAGCCACGGCCACCTCCTCCTTACTGGAAGCGTACTCCCGGCTGGAGATGTTCTTGTTGTCGCTCATTTTGGTGACGATCCAGCGGACGAGCCCGTCGATTCCACCGGGCTGGGCGCCGCTGTTTCCGGACTGCGCTGCCGTTGCGGACTCGCTGTCCTGACCGGCTACGGGTTTCGGCTGCTCGCGGCTTTCTTGGGCTCGAAGTTTGGCTTGTTCTTTGTTAAGCAGTTTGTGGACTCCGTCCCTACAGTAGCGCGCTGCCTGCTCACACATCCTTTTGCTGCGGAGCGCTCATGCTGCGCTCTATGGGGGAGAGAGAAGCCCCCCCTCCTCCCGCAGCCCCTTCTTACATCACAGCACCCACCCCAAATCACACCCATCTAACGCTATCTAACGAAACGTCCGTGTAGGGACTGATTAACAGGTTTGGAGGCTTAAATGAGTTTATTGCACTTCCTAGAATTTTCTGTATGTTTTATTCTATTATCTCGCATCAAAGCTTTTATGTTTCTAAGAGCGAAAATGTCTCGCCTTCAGTTTTGCTACTTGTATTACTACAATGTAAGAAATTCAGTACTTTTTCTTGTCTTGGTGTTGTGAACAGTGGAGCTGCAGACCACTCTGAACTGTCTGAATCTGAACGCGGTTATTCCTTCCACAGTGACAACAGGAGGTGTGGGCCACCAGTCATGTGTGGCAGAGGGTGGATCAGAGGATTTCTCTCATGGAGCAAAAGGAGTCATTAGAGGATCATGTGCGATATGAACGCTCTAACCTTTGGTAATGAGCGGCTCCCCCAGCTCTGCCCTTTCCACAGTACAGTCAGTCTTTCCCGCTCTGTGCCATGTGTTTAACAGCGCACACGGCAGTCTGGATGAATCCAGTCACGATGGAAAGTGAACACACAGGTTAAAGTGATAACCTGAAAGAGGTAAAGCCAGGTGTGTCCTGCATCTTGCCCCAGCGCTGGGGCACAAGACCGGGTCAATCACTTGACATGATTGCCCCCGTGTGGTAATAAACGTGCAGCGACAGGCCTGAGCAAGTTTTCTCCGCAGGATTTATTCAGCTATTTATTAAATATTTACCAAGAGATTTGTGACGGCTAATTATTTTTAAAAAGACAAATATACAACCCATTCTGGCGCGAACACTTTGGCAATAAAATAGCTAACAGGCTTCAGATAAATAACTTGCAACTGAAGCATGAGAAAATCCAGCAATACCACTTATATGTGAATCTGCAGTGCACCCTTCTGCATGTGCACATGGCTCTAAGATAACCCAGGGATGGCAGCCTTTCAGTTAATAGACCCATGAGTAAGGCCTCATGTGGGCCCTGGCATGCTGATTGGAGATGGTCAGGTCCTGGAGAGCCATCTGGAAGAGCCTCAAAGGACACCAGGATTTTTGCATTCTATTTGGACTGGATCCTTTCCCGCTCTTTGACAGGAAAATGGGGGTTGTCAACCTAGGCATGAACAGGGTTCAAGTGGCATCTTATGCGGATAAAAGGTATTATTAAGTGAAGCACACGCACTGAACTGAAACATTTTCTAGATGCTAAAGATTTAAAAGCTGCATCTAAGACAAGCAGGAGCACAATTTATCTAAACATAAGCCAGGTTGCACCACACTGTTCCAGGCTAAATTTAAATCATCTTGCTTTGTGCCGGCTGGCAGTGCACCTAGTGTAAATACTTAAAGGCAATAAGCCTTAGAAAAGCGTCCCTATTTTTAACAAGTGTATTGGCTTCCTGCAACGTGTTTGTATTAATATGTTGTAATCACTTTCAGTTAAGTTGATAAAGACGTTTTTTACTTATGCGTCACTTCTAGATCTGGTCGTCACATTGTGCCTATTTCTGATCATTTTACTTGCTTTTCACCAGAAAAGAGGAAGTGGTGGTACTTCTTGAAGAGGATAACGATGTTCCCACCAGCCTTGATGCTGAGCGGGCCGTGAGGTTCCGGGCAGAACCCGTGTAAGGGAAAGATGTATTCACCACCAATTACTGAAGACAAGCTGAGCCGGCCTCTCCCTTCCCCCAGCTTATGAAGCTCCAAACATCTCCAAACTCTTAATGAGGTGGAACAGTGTACTCACCTGTCTCATCAGTACAGAATGTCACCTGAGGATGACGATTGAGAGGATGATGTGAGGACAGGACTAAAAGAAATATCTGTCCAAATCTGGAAATGTGTATGCTTGAGCAAACCTCGATATTATACCGTCCCTCTGTGTATGTAAAAGAAGACATCTCGCAGTCCCGCTGAGCATGGGCAGGAACGTCAATGGACTTGATTCCTTTGAGGGACACTGTAGCATCTGGCTTGTCAGGCTTCGCTGTCTCTAGTAGCACAAGGACCCCGAGAACACAGATGAGAACACTCATGATTCCGTCCCTACATCTGTTGCATAATTCACCAGGAAAGTTGTGCGCAACTGAGATCATTCATATTCTCATTTAGTATTGAGTGAGGATGTGAAATAAACAGATTAAGTGATGGAGAGTCAGTTGTGCACAGTATTGTCCTCTGCCTCTGGAGAGTACAGCACGCCTGTCCCATCAGGAAAGGTGACAATGATCCCTGAGGCAAAAAGATAGAGAAATGGAGATGACATAAATTGTTATACTTACAAAGATAGTTTTGTTATCTGTAACCTCTTCAAATATAAGCTTTCAAAAGAGTGATTGTTTGTGTTTAGACGTCAGTGTTCCTCTACCTGGTGTTTTTTTCCCAGGAGTAGTCATGGCCATAGGTCGGTGATTGGGAATGCTGTTTTCCAATGCTTTCCGTCGGTGACAGGTTTGATGGTGCAACGCTGGATTGTGGGGTTGAGCGCAGACAGGGTGGCTGGATGTGAGAGCCACGAACTGGGCAAACAAAATTCAGCACCTGGACTAAAGAGAGGAGATGGCAACAATTACGTGAAAGATATTACAAAGGTGCTGACATTACGAAAGGTGCGTGATATGTGAAGATTACACTTTCAAGGCCATTGTCTAATGATCAAGTCAAGGTTCTTTATTGTCTCCCTTGGGAGAAATTTATCTTGGTTTAAAAAGAAGAAGAAGAGGGTACCCCTGCACCATAAAACAGAACAAAACCACCACTCAATTTGATAAATACAATAAAAAACAATAAAACAGAATAATTTACATAAAAAATATACAATATACAAAATACAAATTAACCAATATACACAGTTTAAGAACCTATACAATTTGTCATATGTACTTCTTCATCATGTTAGCTCATTGACTGCCTTAATTGACAGGTGTACAAATGAATGTTTGTACCTGTTGTATTTACATAGAGGAACCCTGTACCTCCTTCCTGAATCCAGCAGCACACACTCTGTGTACAAAACATGGGAGCTGTCAGTGAAGATGCTATTCGCCTGTGCAAGAACTGCTCGGTCAAAGAGTTCCTGAAGGTTGGGGGGGGGGGGTGACCCATAATTTTGCCAGCTGTTCTTATTAGATTATGGATTTGCGTTTTGGATTTAACTGTTAGATTTCCAAACCAGCTAGTTTGACCGTACCGGAGGATCGACTCTGTTGTTGCTCTATAGAAAATTACCATTATATTTTTGCAAACTCCGAATAAACGGAGTCTGTGGAGAAAATGAAGACGCTGATGAATGCCAGCTCAGGTCACTGTCAATGTGAACACCAAGGTATCTGTATGAGGTCACCTGTTTAATGGCTTTATTGTGGATGATCGCAGGGTTCTGGTCACTAGCTGATCTGGGATCCAACAGCATCTCAACAGCCTTGCAGGTGTTTGTGTGAAGTTTATGTTTATCGCACCAGGTCACAAACCTCTCCACGGCAGCTCCGTGGGCGGAGTCACTGGAATCCTTGGTGAGCAGACTGAGAGTGACTGTGTCATTGGGAAACTTCACAATGTGCTGATTTGACGTAGAACTGACACAGTCATCTGCGTACAGGGTAAATAAGAATGGCGAACTGATGCTGCTTACCAGTGTATCTGAAAAAGCAGAACTGAATTTGACTTTCTGTGGCCTGTTGGTAAGGAAAGAGTGGTACCACCGTGGTACCACCGTGATGCCACGTTAGATGTTGCCAGAAATAAATCTGCTGAAATGTAGGGTTTTATTTTGGATAAATCAGACTTTGCATATATGATAAAGTTAGATTACCTTCCACTTATTCTCAAGACAGCATAACATCAGTAATTTCCTAAAGTGTTTTTCAGCCCTTGGAGGTACTCTGCTAAATGAACGTGACTAATAGTTTTTACAAATCTTTAAATCTGTCAACAGCTGCTGCCTGTTCCAAATGAGTCAAATCAGTGTCTCTCACTACCTGATGTTGGCTTTCTAACCATCCCTACAATCAGCCGTTACACTGCTGACACGGCACCTTTAGGGGTTTATTCCCACTGGAAAAACCTCAAAATCAATATTCAGATCTAATCTTTTTGCTTTGTTAAGTGTAAAAACCTTTCAGTCACATTAATGTATGTGACACACACACACACACGCACACACACACCTGTTTCCAAACAGTATTTGAAATGAAACCATCATCAACTCAAAATGGTAATCAGACATAAATATATTATTTTTTTCATCATATTACTCAACATTGTGTTTGTGCAGAAGGGTAGAGCAAAGAGGCAAACCTCGTTGCTCGTGCAGGCCGTCATGCAGGAGCCAGTGACAGTGAGGGTCAAAGCCAGGTTCTCATATTTTCTTTCAGTTGTCAGCTCCCTCCATCCCCGGGCAGATATATCCATTAGCTGGCATGATGGTTACATCTGCTGGAAAATCCTCTGTTTTCCATTTGAACCTCGTAAGAAATAAAAATCAAACAGGAGGACATCAATGCAACTGCAATACGTGGACAATTCTAACCATGTTGTGTGTCCGTGTGGAGATTTCTTTGTTGGTAGTGTCTAATCTTACCTGGCACCGATGTCACCAGCATTCATCATGACAATCTTCTTCCTGATCCGGCAGCGCTGGACTACAGGAAGTCCTCGTCCAGCTGGACTTCAACATCCTGGTAGTTTAAGATGAAATAAATTACTGCACAATATGTAGAGCCAACTGAAATCTTTCTTACTGTAAGCAAGCATAGCATACATTATTATTAATTTCAGTGATACTGTCTATATTCAAAAAGCATTAGAACTTTTTGTTTTAAAAGGAAGTCTATGAAACTTTACTAAAAAAAAGGTTGCAGGTGAAACTCACTCCTCATTAGAAGTTCATGCTGGTCAGGACAAGTAAAGAGTTCCTTTATGTGCCTTACAGTGAGTGGCATTCCACAGACTACCTGGCAGGAACCCTGGATGGTCAGCAGGGGGTGCACCAGCCCCACAAACCTTGCCTGCAGTTCTGCAGTGAAGGGAGGCCGATGAGGTGAGAAATGGATGTGAACGGTACAGGGACCGCCGCCCAGACTTCAGCTTCAGCTGGACTGAAAGGTAAACTGAAAGTCAGGGTTGAGTGTTAATGTTCCTCGAGTGGACCGATGTTTTTGCGTACGATTGCCTGCGTTGCCTTGGGTCGTCAACTTCCAGCTAGGACATAAAGATAGGAGCATGACATTGAATGCATATCGATCTTGATACATTTCACAGTCATATGAAGACAAATCGATAGGCTCAGCAGAACCTGAGACAGTGAGGAACAGGAAAGCATCTCCCCACCGGATCATGGTTTTTAAAAATCTGACATTAGATAAAGTGGTTATGCACATGGTTTGCTTTTATTGATACAGAGCATTGGTTTCAATTATGCTTTTCAAAACTGTCGATATATACATTTTTCAAAAATATAATGTTTAAAATATTAGCCTAAAAGTTGCCTCTTAATTTAGTTGACCAGGTGGTGGGTATTCAATCGGTGTTACTCGTAGAAAGCAAGCATTCTCATTAAAAGAGCCAAGTTTACCAAAAACCAAAGTAGTACTGAACTCCAGCGCGTATGCAGTCTTTCACCTTTATCTCGATGCCTCGCCCCCAGTATCTCCACCTGTTTTGTGATACAGCTGTTTCAGGTGAAGGTGAGCTTTTCATAATGTCCTAATATTGCCGTGGCTCACGAGGATGTACGGTATCTCCATTATACCTCCAGGTGACAAAACGTCTGGCCCCGAAGTTCATCTCCAGAGAACGCAGTGTTCTTGAACCTGGGACTGGATGCTGAGGAGTGGGAAGAACAGAAAGTCGGTTTTGTGACTCTATTACAGACTGATGGGAAAAAACAGAAGAAACTGAATGATACACTTGATTCTGGACTCCGTGTGTGACGTAAGCTCCCTGTCGTAGGAAGCCTGGGATGAGACTGTGTGAACAGTACCTCGAGCCACTGTGATCTGCATCGAACAACTGCAACGTGCGTGAATGTGCATTTGTTCCAGTGTATTCACTATCCAAGTGTCATGTCATTGTGTTTGCTGCCCTATGTGAAAGGACTTCCATGCCAGTTTCATGTAAATTTACAATAGTAGCTGCTCTTCCCTTGCCCTCATCATGCAGAGTTGGTCCAGACAGGAAAGGTTTACCAGCTGACAAGCCAGGCAAGAGTAAAAATAGCAGCACGCCGAATGTCTGAAGAACTATGTGAACATAGTTTGTGTGTGATCACAGGAGGCTATAGTGTCCAGGGGCTTTTTCCCCTGGTAGGGTCCATCCATCCATCCATCCATTTTCTTCCACTTACCCTTTTCAGGGTCGCGGAGGAGCTGGAGCCCATCCCAGTTGTCCTAGGGTGAGAGGCAGGGTATACCCTGGTCTCCCTAAAACAACTTGGTCCTTGGGACCAGATGAAGAGTGGTTCAGATGACCCTCATGACAGAAAGCTCAAGGGACCTTGGAAAGTGCATTCATCTGTGAATCAAATAACGAGTCATTTGAATGTGTCTATGTCTGCGTGTGTCAAATAAACAAACCTTTTCAAAGTGGACACTTTGATTTGACTTGTCACAGCAGTTTTATGATTATTCATGACTTAATTATATCTGACTAATCTCAGAATGAATGAGTTAGTGGGGTCAAGGTGCGCAGACCTGATGAGGGGATGAATAATGTACTAACTAAAAGATCAGTATAAGGTCAGGTTTTACATGAGACATTCTGTCTGGAGACAGCATGGCTATGCAGAATGGTCCTTCTCTGATTATATCACTTGAATCATCACCTTAATATCACTGCATCCAGAAATTAAGTGTGTATCTGAGGCTCACCCTTTCTCCCTCCGGACTACGTGCAAGTTTGAGACTTTGTATTTGATCTCCTGAATTCTTCCATCTGCATTTGTGAAGACGTACCCTCTTTATTTTGAGGCGCTGAATTACAGACAGGAAATAATGTGAAAAAGCCTTTTATCTAGTAAAATATAATCAGAGAACATCAGATTCTTAGTGTACTGTGGTTAGCTTTCATTTCTAACCTAATGCGTCCTGAAGCAGCTGTTTTTATACATAATAACTAGGCAATTTCATCAAGAGCTAATCTAGGGTTTGGAGACTTTCACTAGATAAAAATCGATTTAGCAATGAAAATGTAAGATTATGAAGTTGTGGGTGCATTGTTCTTTCACATGGCATTACAATGTAGGTCTCAAAAGTTGCTGTATGCTTGATTAAACAAATACTTAGATGTGCTTGTATCTTCAGGTCAGTTCTGCAGCTCTCTTGCATCCTCTAGCGACTCTCTGGAATTGTCACATAACGGCATCTTATGATCATCCATTGCATTGGATGGGTGGAGAAAAAAGAACTTATTAAATAATGTGTGTGTGTAATCAGATTTTATGTTCATATTCAGACCTGCTCTTCCTTCAGCAAGCTCCTTTTCTTCTTTCCTTCCTCCTCTCTTATTGTCTGCATCTCCTCCTGTTGCCCCCTGTCTTTCAGCTCCTTCACCTTCTGCTTATACACAAGTGATTTTCTTTTATTTCCTGGGTTAACCACTTTGTACCTACCTTAATATTTATAATAATTTGATTCGGTGTCCAGCATCTTTTATGACTGCTTTTATAAGCAGTCATCATCATAACAGCTCACCGGTGAAGTGCCATTTAGAAGCACAGCAGAGACGGCAGTTACATTGCTGATTTATTATCACCTCAGAATAAAATGTTTGTTACTCCGTGACTCTGAATAGTGATGAAGCCGTCAGGCTGTCAGTTTCCTGCACTGAAACATTTACTGTATGTTGCTGTTTAAATAAACTCTATCTGTATAAAGCTGTAGGCACATAAAACACTTATAGACCATCTGTCACAATCAGTCACACTGACGGCAACAATGTCACAGTTAGATTTTTGGAGATGATGTGAATTTTGAGGGAATGTACTTTAAGGCTCTCTAAAATGGAATTAAATGTATTTCAAAAGCATTTCATGTTGAAATTTGTTCATAGATCGTGGGTCAGCCATTAAATGATGTCAAACAACATTTTGAGAGCTACAGAGCCTGAAATTCAAAGCCTGAACCTCAACATTCAAAATCAGTCTCAGCGGGTCCACCCAGATAGCACTTAGATAGAAGCAGATCCGCCCGAAGGCACCACAGGCTATGCAATGAATCAGCAAATAGGGTCTGCATCAGAGTCCACTGGCATGGCAGGATCCCACATTCAGACATTTCCCAGCTCATCCCTTTCAAAATTATACTGAAATATCTCAAATCTAGCTGGCCATCATGTAAACTGCTCAAGAAAATTAATGGAATACTTTTTATGCAGAGTATAGCATTGAGTCAATCAAATCTTGTCAGTTAAATAGAAGAGAGGGTTGTTTATCAGTTTCAGCTGCTTTGGTGTTAATGAAATTAACAGGTGCACTAGTGGCAACCTCCGAAGCAGGAATGGTTTTGGTTGCATGAGGTGATACCTGGACCCTACAGAGGTTACACAGGTAGTCCAACTCCTCCAGGATGGCACGTCGGCTACGTGTCACTGCCAGAAGAATTTCAGAGCATGGAGGAGATTCCAAGAGACAGGCAGTTACTCTAGGAGAGCTGGACAGGGCCGTAAAAGATCCTGAACCCATCAGCAGGAGCACTGCAAGAGCCCTACAAAATGACCTCCATCAGGCCTCTGGTGTGAACTTTGTGCTAACTCCCCCGGCACCAATGAGCCCAACTGGCATTTGCCATAGAATACCAGAACTGGCAGGTCCAACACTGGTGACCTGTGCTTTTCACAGATGAGAGCAGGTTCCCCCTGAGCACATGTGACAGACGTGAAAGGCTCTGGAGAAGCCGTGGAGAACGTTACGCTGCCTGTAACATCATTCGGCATGACCGCTTTGGTGAAGGGTCGGTGATGGCCTGGGGAGGGACACACAGACCTCTACAGGCTAAACAATGGCAACCTGACTGCCATTAGCCATAAAGTATCATTAACCTAACTAAACGGATATAATATGATAACTTCAAGTTCTGTCCACAAGGTATAAAAATTTGTGCCTGTGTGTGCTGGTGTGTGTTTTACCTTCAGCTTCTCTTTGTGTTCTTTCCCGTGTTTTCAGGGCTGCATACGTTTACCACGTAGATGTATTTACGGTCATTTAGGGTCTTTAGAACAATTTGCAGAGTGCGTGCTGCAAACCGAGTGAATGCTGACTCTGGGCCATCAATCACTACTCCACTGTAACAAGCACTTAACTGAAATTACAAGAACAGCATCAACAGTAGTGACAATGACAAGATAAAGACGGGATGGGTGGATACTTTTTGGTAAGCTTTTCTTGCTGTGGTATCCTATTTTGAGATATCTATAAGGTTGAGAATGCCCTTTATCTATATATGTAAATATATTCATAGTGTTTTCCTCCAAGCCATGTCCTCCTAAACTCCAAATCACCTGTTAAAGAAGGCAATTATTCATTTGCCCATCACAAGCCACTTATCTAAGTTCCAGCTCACCAGCTTCCTCAGCTTTCTTCTGAGCCTCCTTTGCAACAGCCCAGTCAAAGAGATGTTGGGTTCTCAGGCTAACTGGTGAAGCGCCATTTGGAAGCCCACCTGCAAACCACAGCATCAACACCGAGGCATACTGCTCCATACTGATGTGCTGTGCTGCTCGTAGCTGAAAAATGTGCAACACACTTTTTATATCATGCTAACTACAGCAATTTATACTTTTTATACACTCTGTCTTTATTTAACTTTTAAATTAAGGAATCTGCTTTTCTTAACCTGTCAGTGGGGCTCCATACACGCTAACAGCAATGCCTCTGCAGCTGCGTGCAGCCAGACCCTCAGGTGATACATCAACACCCATATGATGGGCAATTGCTCTGGAGACAGGAGTCCTCTCTAACTGTTTCCCCCGCTGGTCAAATCTGAAACAACTCAATACCCTTAGCAGGGTTGTCACCTTGGAGGTGGTCCTGAGAGTCGCTTACAGGGACCTGTAACAGCAAGGTTACAGGTCACAGTTCATCTTAGGCAACAGAGGCACAAAACTGTCTACAAGGGGCGAATGTAAAGCCAACAATTTTAGCTGTAGGTGTATACATGCTTGCGTGTGCCTGTGCGTATCTGGACTGGGAGGACAGCACTCATGTACCCCAACTTCATTCCTGTGAATTAATCATCAGCTCTTATAATTATGTAACTGCTTAATGGTTTACATGCCTACAAATTCCTCAAGTTTCCTTTTATCTGTGAAATGGTCTGCTGTTGGTTAGTTCTTCTATGGCACCACAAATATCTAACTGTAATATTTAACTACGTGAAAATCTTAAATTTGAAACTCTAAAATAAAATACTATATTTCCACACAGGAGTGCCCACCTTCTGTTATATATGTATTGTTCCTTAGGCACAATCACTTCTTATTTATAAATCAAATCATGTGGAAAATACTGAAGGATTAAAAAAACAGAGAGAAATGGAGAACTGAAAATGTCACAGGGCAAACAGGATATTGCATCACCTGTGTCCTCATGATGCTTCCAAATGGCATGAAAAGAAAGGTATTGATCCTTTATTGGTGACTTCTGCAGTGTGACTGACACCTTTGCTGGGAATGAAAAACTGAAATCCAGAACATGGAGCTGGAACCTGGGGAAAGGTTTGAAATAAGAGAGGGAAGAATAAAACATCGGACAAAGCAAGCAGTTTGACACTTTAGTTTTATTATATGTTAGATCCTTATACATTAAATTATTTTAAAAAAAATATAACAACATTTTAGATTGTATGAACAATTCCTACAGAATTCTGAAATTTTTGTTAGTTTTCAGAGAGTTCTTGAAACCGAGTGTCAAATATCATTTGTATTATAGATTTGTGGATTTTGAACACGCAATAATGACGCGATATCGAGAGTGCGCAAAATAAAAACAGCCAAATAGCCACACCGCGCAGCCAGAAATCTGCAAAAATACCAAACAATCAAACTTACCATGGAGCCAGATATTACTCAGTAATGAAGACTGTTTGAATTCCACAGCACAGTGTGACACAGTTGTCAGATCAGTCCAGTGAGTGGACCATCTGTTCCACAAAAGTCTGTGTGTGTGTTTGTGTTTGTAAGTACATACTTGGTCAGCTTGTGCTACTTTCTGAAGGATCCTTGTGGTTGGAGTAAGCTAGCAGCCACAGCAAGAGCATTTTCTTTGACGAGCGATCTATGGAGCGCCGTGTGAAGCAGCTCTTCACGCTCGAGCCAGCGGGCAAAAGAGAGAAAAGAAAATGGAAGAGGGAGACCAAAGAAAAAGTATTTAAAAGTTACAAATGCAAAACTGGTCAGCATAAGTACCTCAAAATAGTTCTTACTAGTTGTTTTTTAAGAATATGTCACCTAATTCATCATACATATTCATATTGGCCTTTCGAGATAAAAGTCTGTGAACTTGGACGATCTTAGAGGAGACTGTGATGATGAAGAGCTCTGATAGTCAAAGATTTAGGATGACCAATCACATTGTTGTAAAAATCAAGAAGTGATACTGCATTCACATTTTTATTTTGTGAACGCATCATTATGGCACATTTTATAAAAGCAAAGTAACTTTAATCACCAGTGAGCACCCAGTTGGTGATACGTAAACAGAACTTCTCTGTCCCTGAAGATGAAAAAGTCGACTTCTTGACAAAATAAAAAGAAAGATTAAATTCAAATCAATTATAACACTTTTCTGCCTGACAATCCTTTCACTAACAGACTGTCTGTTAGTGAAGTTATATCCATCCCTCACTCTTTTTCTGATGTATTGAATTATGGCCAGTAAACGATTTTGGCAGAAAATGACAGTGAAGTTGACCTTTGACAAGTTAGGACATAAACTGTCATCACATATTGCCTCTAAAATTTCATCACAATGAGACGATGAATTTTTGAGTGACAGTAAGGTGACCGGTACTCGTTTGGTGCTTTTTTTATTCTAACAAAGTGCTTCTTACTACAAGCTACACTCACCCAACCAAACACACATTCCTACAGCGCGTTATTCTACGCCTTGAAGTGCTAACTCTCACACACACACTCATAATCCGTTGGATACACTGGCAGCAATTTGGGCTCCATATCCGTCTCAGAGTCACTTAGACATGCATGATGGAGTATTCGGGGATCAAACCACCAAACCTTTAGTCACCCCTGGGTTAGTAAAGATATAATACATATTCCAGCAAAAATATGTTTTCAATATTAACAAAACTCAATAAAACTTTTTTAAGCATGCTGTCATTTCTACAAATACTGTTTGGTAAACACATCCAAGAATAAAAAATGTCCATGTTAAACAAATTAGAGAAAGTCCATACGGCACTCTTGTACAAGGCTGTATACTACACAGTGTCTTTCTATTTATATAATCTATAACAATGCTCTATATTATACAACAATACGCATACTCACAAGATATTCACATATTACACTCAGTGTACAAGAATATTTCTACTTAATGCACCCATACTACATAATTTGCTGATATCAATGCATTATATATAACATCACTATAATCATAAGGCAACCATGTTGTTTACATTTGAGCAATCCTGCTGAGCAGTAGGGATGGCTTTAATATTGTCAAACGCAATTTTCTATTTCAAAGTGTTTTCTATCTAACAGGCACACACACACATTCCTACTCCGACTTTGGCACAGCATCCTGGGGTAGTCAGGAATTGAATCACCAACCTTCTGATTAGTAGATGACCTGCTCTACCTCCTGACCAACATGCTTGACAGTGCCCAGCCAATCAGAAGTTGGCATCACAGGCTAATCAATAAGGCTGCAGCCTAGACCTGATGTTACTATTAACAGACTGCCTCTTTTCTGAGAAATTTGGAATTCCTCAGTTTCTCACTATCACCTACTGCTAGCTGTTTAGTGACCTAGGTCAGTTGCTAGGTATGGGGAATCCCCTTTTTCTCCATTTCAGTCAATAATGGTCAGGTAAGTATAGCCAAACACACAGCACAATGTGATCACATGATTAGACTAAGCCAATCAGACATGAGAAAGAGGCTGCATATCATTAGCATATATTATCATAGCATTAGCAGCCTGAAATAGTCCATGTTGTTTACTCTCCACTTCAGATCAATTCAGATTTCATGGCTCCACCATTTTGGAGTTTAGAGAGTGCTTTAAGAGTGACCACCACAATCTAATCGGTTCACCCTCAAATTCACAACTACACATTATTATGTTGACTTTTCACAGTGTATGACTTACAGTAGATGTCTCAATATACTATTATTACTTTAGCCCCACAAGAACAAAAGATCCAAAGTCACTCAGGTTAGATTGTTTTGAAAATGTTTGAACTGTAGGTCACTGAAATAACACATAAAACCATAAGTGCCTGTGTGGATAGGCAGGGGAAAAAAGCCATTATAAATGCCTCTTGAATAAGTGATTATTTGTGCAGTTGACTACAAATGCTTATTCAGTTCCCTACATGATAATATCAAGTCAACATGCTTACAGGTGCAGATTTTATCTTTTTCTCCCACAATCCTCAACACTTTGGAAAACGTGAGCTGCTGTTAATATGAAGTTACTGACTCTGAGTGTGCCGGTTGCCTCTGCCGCGCCTTCTCCAAAATTAATTTCACTCATAAGCTCCTCTTTGACTAATCTGCCTGCACAGCTGCCCTGACCTGCTGTAACGCATCATTGTAACGCTCCCCCTCTGTAAGAGGAATCACAGGGCTGCACTAGCGCAGAGATAAAGAGTTGCATTAGTAAAAAAGACCAGCTTCTGAAGGTGATCTGAGTATGATTCGGTTTTACTGACAACCTTATGAGGCCCAGTAACGTGTATAGTGCCTTCTTTATCCTGCCTATGTTTCGGCCTGTTTGTCTGATGCACAAACATCCTGTTACTTTGTCACAAAGGACAACGTTTAATTAAAATAAGCAAAAAGATTACAGCTCTAAATCACTTTGGCCCAGTTTCCCGTGCAGAGATTATGTCTAATCCTGGACTAAATATTTTTTCCTATTGTGGTCTTCATTGACTTCTTCCTTTTAGTCTAGGACCATGCTTAATCCACGAACGGGAAACCGGCCTTTTAAGTTTTCATCTTTTAGCTCACTGAGTTAAGATGGAACATGTCTGTATGTGTGCATGCGCAGGTTTCATAGCAAATTCAGGCTGATCCTGGGAAACACTGCCATGATCTCCTGCCGTAGTAGAAATGCCACCTGCACCTGAAGCTTCTTCTTAGTCCTCAGGGATGCCTGGAAGGTAGAGTGCACATAGAACCTGCACCATACCAGCTTGAACATAACTCTCTCACACACACACACACACACACACACACACACACACACACACACATACATATAAAGAAAACCATCCCCATTCATAGTAAAATAACCTTAAACATCTACAATGGAAGCAGCCTCGAGATAAACTCACCTCAGCAGGAACAACCACGGGCCAAACAGGTCTGACCTCATTTCAAACTCCCTCACCCGCCCCACTTTCTCCTCATGAGCCTCTTCCTCCTCCTCCTCCTCCTCTCTTTCAGGTTGTATGCTGTCTTTAAAGCCCACCTTGCCAGTATTCCTCAGGATTCTATCAGCTTCACTTATACAATGAAAAAGCTAGAAGGAAAGGGCAGAATTAAGAGGACAAGAAACACTGATCTGCTTTTTAGAGCCGGCTCTACCTTTATTTTCATCGACAATCACCTGAAGCAGCTTATGGCAAACAGACAAAGTACTCCATCTAGTGTCCTCTATATTTGATACTGAAAACAACAGAGACGCA
Source organism: Pterophyllum scalare (assembly GCA_024447675.2). Classification (NCBI taxonomy): domain Eukaryota; kingdom Metazoa; phylum Chordata; class Actinopteri; order Cichliformes; family Cichlidae; genus Pterophyllum; species Pterophyllum scalare. The sequence goes on along the minus strand of JAMQGT020015283.1, from coordinate 4,499 downwards.
TTCACGATGATGGCCACCTTTTATTTTTCATGGTTTCTGAAAATATAAGAAAGGAGCTGAGCTGAGTTTTACACAAAAGGGACAGAAATAAACAAACAAGCAAAAAATCTGAAACATTTCACAGCCGGACACGTGTGCGTGCACAAACACTGTTGTTGCAGGACTTTCAAATTTACATGGATGAATCTCATCTTTGACTACAAGAGAACAACACAGGAGTAAGAGGGAGAGAGAAGAATGCTGAAGAGAGAGAGAGGAAGGTCAGAGAAATGTTCTGCTGAATCGCTATTTCAACTAAATCAAAAATCAATGTGTCCTTGTTTTGAATATCGGTGATAACTGATGTGGAAAGCTTGCATATTCAAAAGAAAGAGGAGGTACAAAAGTGAGGAAAAACTAGGCAGTGACATTTAAAGTTTGTGTTCTCAGCAGTATTTTTAGGGTTTAAAAACAAGGTAAAATGTCAGCTTAGACATTTCGTCTTTAAACAGTCTGTCCTAATAACGATTAACACGCACTGCCTAGACTCGGGATTCAAACAGGAAAGAAGGAAAATAACTGTCGGAGTGAGAAAAACAAATAATCATAAAGCAAACTGCACCGAGGCAGCAAACAAGCATCATAATCCACAATCACAAACAAATGTGTCACCATTTTTTTTTTCAGGCCCATCAGTGTTTTCCTCAGAATGGGAGCGAGCTTCATTCCTCTAAGTTTTGTAAAAATCTAATTAGTTTTGTCTGAGATACCAGGCGCGACACATGAGTGAGGAAACAGATGGCAACAGAAGAATTAGGACAAGGGAAGCGGGATGAAAGAACATCAAGAAGGAAAAATGGACACAAAACAATGCAGAGTAGCATAAACGAACCCAAATCCCCTCCCAGCCCTGTGATTACCAGGCCTAATGAAATGCATCGTCTCCTTCAAATCTGAGCGGAATGATAGCAACAGAATATGGGAAATGTTGCTCTTTCAGCAAATAATGCCACTTTTTAAGAGTTCAAAACTACGTAGAGAGATGCACAAAAAGTCATTTTCAATATTTTATGGACCATCTTTTAGTTCATGGACCTGCCTCTCCGAAGTCTTCAGAGAAAACACCCCCGGGCTGCTTCCTGAGGGGCTCAGCTGCAGTTCCCCTGCTCTTCAGGAGGATAAAATGCATTTCAATAACACTGAGATCAGTGACTGAGTCAGCTGGCCTGGGACACTCTTGCCAGCTAGTGTTCTGGGCGAACAGAAGGTAAAAAAAAATAAAATAAATAATAATCCTATTAAATTATGGTTTGGCTGAATTATAGCACACTGAGGGCTCTAGTGTAACTTTCCTGTCATATTGTTGCTTCCATCAGCAGTGACATCACTAATAGGCTTCATGCCAGCGTTCCATTTCCATTATCAGCTATACTGCACAAGCCCAAACCATAGCATGTGCTGCTTTGCATTTTTTATTCTTATTATATTTGATTACTTGCACTATTTACACCTCATAATTACAAGCACCTGGGTTTAAATGGTAACTCTGGGGACGTATTCAGCTCTGAGTCACACGAGAGGGCTTCTGTCCACGATCCAACACTGAAGCGGCTGCCCACAAAGATTCAGTCCCCAAACTTTTGGCACCTTCTGTTAAAACTGGTGCATCCCCACAGAGTTTTCACCGTACTGATGTGAATCTGTTCAAATTAAATCTGGCACTTTGATGTAGTAGTCTTTATTTAATTTTGAATCTAATGTGCTAAAGAAGTCCAAAGAACCGAAAAGTGCAGCTGTTCAAATACGTCCAGTTGGGACTGTAATAATAAATAATAATATAGAAATCAGATGCTAAACATCAGGGAGTCCTGCATCTATACCTGCAGACCAAAGTCCAGATGGGCGGGGTCAAGGCTGCAGCTGATTACTGATGCTTCTCCTCTGATTTCATGTGTAGGCCCCTCCTCTACACTGCACCGTGCACCTCCCTGCTGACATTTTCGTGGCCGACCCCCAGGCTGTAGATGGCTGTGTGCTGGCAAGATATCAAATGCCTATACACAAAGAGAAAACCAGTAGAACATATTCAGTTACTCATTTCTTTTTAACTCAGTTTCAGCAATGTTTGGACCCCAAGTTTCCTCAGGCTTCCTGGGTTGCTGAGCAACAAAGTTAATATTTTTACAATGTATTCTTATAATGATATGAATCTAATGCAATTCAATTAACAAAAATACTCTACAGATGAATAAGTAATGAAAATAATCTTAGTTGGTGCCTTTATTGAATTACACATTCACAGACCAAACTATTCTCTGGTTATTAAAGGAAATAAATAATTATAGATCATCTTCATCAGTACATAAAAACAAAGGAATGTCCGCACTGAGTTGGCCAGAAACAGTGTAGGGGTGTGCTTGTGTGTCTGCCACCGCAGCAGTGTGCACAGCGTAGACAGGGAGTGACTTGCCCTTTAGCTGCTGGCTCTCTCTGTCCCCTGTCAAACTGGTAATCTCAGGGGCACCCTGATTTGTTTACATGGGAGCATTTGCCTACCTCTTCCACACGTACAGGATGTTGTGTGCTGCTGTGTCCATCTGCAACAGGCCCGGGGGGGTTGGAGGAGATGAAAAGGCCGGTGTTGCAGAGGACGGCGTCCGTTCCTCTCATTCTTTTTCCCTCAAAGCATCTCCGTCTTTCTATAAGAGCAAAAAAAAGAAAACAAGCCTGAAGTTGAACATAGATATTTTTCCATAAATATTGAAAAACTGAAATGAACCGAAAGCAAAATGAATGACGGAAGGAATTATTTTAATCTTATAGTGGGCCCTAGTGCAGCATCATCACTTTATGTCTCCACCCTCCCTATAAGACTTTATTCTGACTTGCTTGTTTGGCCACCGGGACCATATTTAGGATATTCTCTCTCTTTGGCATCTTACAGATCAAAAGGTTTAAATAAAAACTTGTTGATCACTTGGAGAAGCCCAGATACTGGGAATTACGCCAACAAGGAATGACTTGTACACATGTTTGTTTGAAACCTTTTGGCCATGTTTATACAAACATATATAGTGCATCTATAGAAATAATGCATCCAAACCAAAAATAAATTATGTAAGTATTGTCTACATCATTAACACATAATGTAACACCCCAGGGAGGAAGAAAATCTTCAGCACCCACAACCCAAAGAACTCTGGCTCCCATTTTGTCTGTTCTACTCTTTCCTTCCCTATGGGATCAGATCGGGTGCATCCATCAAGTTAATTAAACAGAGTGTTCTATAATTAAGAGGAATTTTAATAGGCAAGCAGCAGGAAACAGGTCAGGATAGATTGCAGTGAAGTGCTGAATAAACATGGATGAGAATGAAAGAGATTTTTAGTGAGTGAAGCCATCTCAAAGATGTACTGGAGTACGTTCAGTATTAAATCACTACCAGTGGCTACATTATAGCCAAAGGCTGTGTATGTGTGTGTGTGTGTGTGTGTGTGTGGGACAGCCTCACTACATGCATATACATGCAAAATATCCTTCAAGTCTGCACGCACATTTGCTAGAGTGCCAAAGAATGCAAAAGGACTTGTGTGCCAGCTTATAATGAGTGACTAGTAGGGATGCAGTCAGCAGGGGGCACTGTTGTATGATCAGTCTGATGAACATGGTTTTGGGGGACAAGTCCACCTCATGTTTGGCCTTGGGAATCGCTAAATTAATAAGTCCTGGGCAATGGGTGATGTAAGACAGAACAAACACTGTAGGTCTTAGAAAACATTTTTGGTGGATAAAACTTCACAAAATCTTTTGGGACCCCAGGGGCAAAACAGTCACCCTGCCCTGCTTTTTAAAAATGTGGGTATTCTAAGAAAGAGGTTAAAACCCACTGGTGCGGACAGGGGAACAGATGGTGAGACAGCAGATGATGACTCTGCAAGAGCTCAGCTCAAAACAGAAATAGGGCACTTTGACATTCTCAATGTCCGTCTCTCGCTCTTCCATCTATTCTTTCCTTTCTACGCACCTTGGGTGTGACTGTGGTTTCCTGGTGATTCTAGTCTGCTGAGCCACAAACATCTCACTTTCAGCAGCCTGCCAGGAGAATAAAAGGAGTGATGGGAAACACAAGGATGATAATGCTAAATTATACTGGTACATAGAGGGTCAGAAAAAGGCTTGTGGAGGTTTACCATTGGGAGGCAGTAAGTGATAGCACAATGGTAGCACAATAGAGTTGGTACAGGACCCACTAAGATGCGTGGGATATTGATCTGGTCAGGTAAGTAGCAGAGGGGGTTGTTAATCAGTTTCAGCTGTTTTGGTGTTAATGAAATTAACAACAGGTACAACAAAGAGACAACCCCCCAAAACAGGAATGGTTTTACAGGTGGAAGACACTCACATGTTTCCCCTCCTCATCTTTTCTGACTGTTTTTCATTTCTTTTGCATTTGGCGAGGGTCAGTGTCACTGCTGGTCGCATGAGGCGATACCTGGACCCTACAAAGATCGCACAGGTAT